>PVKE010036532.1:0-16352 GCA_004027555.1 Craseonycteris thonglongyai | reverse complement strand
TAAGGAGCAATGTTTTGTTGGGTGAGATATGCATTTTGTAGTTGTGTTTTGGGTTGGTATTTTTTTGTTGTTGTTTTTTGAGTCCTTATTTGGTAGAGAATTTATGGGTGAAATGATATGTCTGTGATGTTCTTTTAAATACTCCAGAAAAAAATATACTACAAAACTAGGGGCACAAATGGTGAAATAAGACTGGCCAAGCGTTGCTAATTGCTGGAACTGGGTAGTGGGAAATGGAGTTGTCACACTATTTATTTATATTTGAAATTTTCAGAATGAACCAGAGTTTCAAGTTAATTTTTACAAGGCAGAAAAACCAAGGTCATATGACAAGGAGGAAGCAAAGGGGAAGGACAGGTGACAAGTCCCCACCACTAGGGGTAGGCGAATGTGTGCCCCACCAGCCACAAGCCCTTGCCAGCACTCGGCCCTAATACTTCCTGGCCTGTTCCATAACCAAGGCCACCTGGGCCTACCCACAGGAACCTTCTCTTCATTTTTCTCTCGTGGATCTTAGAATTATAAGCAGAAGGGGGTGAGGTGCTTTATAAAACCTGCCCCCACTTTCATCCAGGTTCTCATAACCTTTCTCTTAGACAACTATGCAGTGCTGGCTCAGGGGTTGCAAACTCAGCGCCTGTCTTGTGAATAAAGTTTTACTGGTACATAGTCACACCCATTTATTTCCATTCTGTCAGTGGCTGCTCTACAGCTTACAGGCTGCAAAGCCCTGGTTCTTTACAGTAAGAAACATCTGTGGACCCCGTGCCAACATGAAGACACATCAACAGCCACTTGAATAAAAGTCCACACTTTATTTCTCTGGTGCCCTGTGTAAAAGTCCCTGGAGAGAGGGAACACAGCTTCCACTGAGTGATGAGTATTATTCAACCCAAGCAATGCTTTATTAAATAAAACACGCTGCCAATATGCAAAGTGCAAGATTTCCCATAGAAGCCAATACCCAGCTTCCCCCTGCCCCCCAGTTGGCCCACACCCTCTTCTTCGGTCCTGTCATTCCCCACTCGTCTCAGTTCATCCCTACCCCATCATATCCCAGGTCCTGCCAGTATTTGGGTTTGCCACCCCTGGTCTAAAGAGTTTCCTGCCTAGGAGAATCGAGATGCCACATACAAATGTGGCAGAATGCCCAAGATGCTGGGGGAGCAGGGGACCAGGCTGTGAGGGACAGGGAGGAGGGCATACCCTCAACAAGGGACAGCAAGAAAGTGGCCCCCATCCTGAGTCTGCAGGGATGTGCAGCTAGAAGGGAAGTTGGAGACCCTATCCAGCCCAGGAGGCAGCCTGGCCAAGGCCTCTGGAGGAAAGGCAGGCGACCCCAGGGCCATAGGAGGGGAGGCCGAGGGAGCCGGTCCAGGGGGAGGGAACAGGGTCAGATGAGAATTGCCCAAGGCCACCTCACCTGGGTTCTCATGACTGGCCATCTGCTGGTCCTCGGAATCCAGCGGCCCCGGAGACCAGGCCTCTTCTCGCAGCTCCATGTGTGGGTCCCTGTTAGAAGGGGACGAGATGGAAGAACAGTTTACAGGACGGCAGATAGACAGAGGCCCATGAGTGCAGGCACACATTGGCTCCAATCAGTGCACAAGCTCAGAGTGGCTGGCACAACCCCACAGACAGAAGACATAGGGCAGTGGGTGCCTGAAGGATGGTGGAGGAAGGGCCCCTTCTCCACCAAGGCTGGGAGCCAGCCTGAGGCCAACCTGGAGGAAAGCTTGTGGGTCGCAGTGGCCCACTGCAGTGACAGCCCCCTTTCCAACATGTGCAAACCGCGACACACAGGCCAGTGCTGTCACGTGCTGAGGCCTGCAGGACAGGAGACTGGCCCTGCCTCACAGCATGCAGGCCAGCAAGATGAGTCAGGGCGGGCTGGGCAGATCTCTGAGGAGGAGGTGCCATAGGAGTGGCCTGAAGGAGAAGCATGAGAGTGCGGACATGGCCAGCAGGGTCCTCAGGGACAAGAGCCCAAGGTAGGCCGAGGCTGGCCATGTGGCCGGGGTGGGCCGCAGATAAGGACAGTCTTCCACAGACCTTGCAGGCCAGATGGCAAGAGGAGTCATTTGAAATGCAGGTCCCTTTGAGATGGGCACTGTCACACATGCCTTTACAGATGGGGACACTGGGGCTCAGAGACACAGCAGGACACACGGACACCAGCAGCCATGGTGGGGCAGCTAAACTAGCACTGGCACTGCCAGGCTCGGGGCACAGTGACTCGCAGGAGAGCTGCAGTGTTGGGACATGGAGGGTACTGCCCTCTTCCCCCGTTCAGTCTAGAACCCACAGAGGGGGAAAGGGACCTGCCCACAGCAGTCTTCCTCCAGGTGTGTGTGGGTGCCACCTCCTCAGAGACGCCTCCCACCTCCCACGTCCCCATCCCGGCCGGTCCTGAGACCCGCTGGGTGCCCTGAATCTGCAACATGAAGGGCCATGGGGCAGTAAGATCTGCAGTCCAGGTGACACAGGCACAATCACCTGGCAGCCCCTCTGACCAATGTCTCCACTCCTCCAGCTTATCTGAGGGGCAAACCCAAACCTCGGAAAATGCTTCTTGCAGGAAAATAAAAGTTCATCACAGGAAGACTCAGAACAGGGAAAGCAGAAAGAACCCATCAGCCCCATGGTGGGGACAGTAAATATGTCATGTGGACACAGGCCCATGAGTCTCACAGCCTTGGCAACAAAAATCAGTGGCCACACCCACAAACAATAGGAAGAGTGACTCTAACTTTTTTCTATATACCTTTTACCATTTTTTTTTGGTTTTTTTTACAGCAATGGATAATTACTTCTACAAGGTTTTGAAAAGACTACAAGTTGATGTTTTTGATGGCCAGGACAAGGACTAGCATCACAGTGGGACAATCTCAAGGTGTTGAGGGGTAAAGCAGGACGCACAAGTGTGCAGGTGCTTGGGGCACACGCAGTAATAAACATGAGCACTGCACAGGCCTTCACGCATGGCGATGGGCATGCAAACTGGCAGCTCACGCTGTGGAAAGTGGTCTGGCAATACCTCAGATGGCAAACTAAAAGTTAGCAGGGGACCTGGTGACGCCACTCCAAGTGTGCACCCTTTGTGCATGTGCATGAGAAGCACAGTGCATAGCACGTGCCCACCCAAGACTTGTGCACGAATGTTCCCAGCAGCCAAAAATCAGGAGACCTCCCAAAGGGCTGGTGGTAAGAGCCAGACACAAAGGGCCACAGAGAAATGTCCAGGACAGTGATAAGTGGCTGCCAAGGGCTGGCGAGAGGGTGGGGGGGGGGGGGGCTGCTCCTAGGCACAGGGTATTTGTGAAGTGACAAAAGCCGCCTGAATCCAAACAGTGGTAATGGTCGCAACTCTGTGTGTATATTTATGTTAACCACCACAGAACCATACACACTAAAGGGGCAAAGTGTACGGTGTGTGAGTCATATCTCATTTAAATGTAAACAGGCTAAAAATTGTATAGGGCCCTCTGATTACACCATAAACATTAAAAAAAGGAACAGAAAGAAAGGTGCCAAGCGTTATGGGGGTTGAGGAGGTGAGATAGCAGAGATTGCTCCTCTGCCTTCTTCTCTTCCAAACAGGTCTGCCAAGTGGTTACTGTGCTCCCTGGAATCGATGTGTAAGGCAATAAAAGAGGGATTGCCTGGTCCAAGCCTCCAGCTCAGGCCCAGCTTCCAGAAGTGGGGGGACAGCCGCCCGAGGGAACCTGCAGGCTCTGGGGCAGTCCTGGGCCAGGCAGCCGGGGGCTCCTTCTGTCTGCTCAATGCAAAGTGTAGGCCACCTGTGCCTGCCTGGGGTCAACCTAGCATTCCCACGCATTCCGCTGGTGCTCACTGACAGCCAGGAGGCCCGCTGCCCAGGACATGGCCAAAGGAACCATCAGGAAACACATGCATGAGCACACACACATGCATAGAGGTACGGTGTCCATGGCAAGAGGAGCCAGGGAGGCAGAGAGGCAAGAAATGCAGCAGGAAGGGTGGTCTTGAGAGAATGCCCACCCAGAACAGGCTGCTCTACCATGTTGTCTTGAGTCAGGCTCAGTAGGCACAAGAAATACGCTTCTCTCCACCTCCCCATTGTTGTGCAAGCAAAATAGAAACCCCTGTGTGAAGGTGCCTCCTACACAGAAGGAATAAACAGGCTTATCTCCCGACAAGGGGAGGCAAGGCCAGGGGAGAAATCTGCATGAACAGACTGTTCAAGGATCCCTTCTCCTCCTCTGGACTCCCAGTTATGGCAGTTACCTGCCACTCTATCTCCTGGTATACAAGCACTCAGGCCTGGTCACCTCTGTGGGTCTTCATGTTCACAGAAATACAATTCTTAGGCTTCCCTGTTAACCTGTCTAAATCAGACCTGGCTGGAAACCCTGAGGCCAGAGGCCAACCTCACCCCACTACTGTCGGCTGGAAAAGGCTTCTGGGGAAGACTGCAGGCCAGAGGAAGGGCATGGGCATCAGCACATGGGCAGCCTGCCTGGACGCTGCCCTCCAACTACAAATGGGTTGTGTGTGCACACACTGGGACTCTGCAGAAGGGGACAGCAGATACCCACAGAGCCAGGCACATGGGGACCAAGTGGTGTGATTGCAGGGTAGTTGTGAGAGTGAAGAAGGGTGTTCACCAAACCTCCCCCAGACCCTTCCACTCCCACTCACTCACATAGCTGCTGAGGCCTCTGGTCCTGATCCCGGGAGCTTTGGGTCCTACCAGGATCTCAGAGTTGGGGGTGCTGTGGCCCCTGGCATCTGGGGGGTGAGTGCAGACAAGAATCACCAGAGGTGTGCTCGCTTCGGCAGCACATATACTAAAAGAATCCCCAGGGTTACGGCCTGAGCAGCCCCGACCTGGGTCGCAGGGCCCACAGCCTCCTGCAGGACAAGGTCCCCAGCATGCCCTGGAGAAGGTGTGGGCCATTCCAGATGTAGACTCACTCAACTTCTGAGGCAGTGGGTGGGTCCTGCCCTGCCAACCTCTCCACCTAGCACCCCACTTCTCAGCTGGAAGCTCAAAGCCCTCAGTTGTACTGACATCACATAGCCGCATCCTCACCTTGCTGGACCCCGAATGCCTGGCGCAACCCAGCTGGGCCCTGGAGCAATCCAATTAGCTTGAAGCTGACAGGGCCCGGAGCTATTAAGCGGTAGACAAATTATTGCTATTGCTGTTATTAGACCCACCCACCTCCTCTGGATGCCTGCCCACCAATTACCCCAGCCTTTCTTCTGCTGCCAAACCCACCTCCAGCTTTTCTCACAGAAGTTCCCCTGGATTCACCATGGCAGGAAAAAACTGCCCCTCATCCTGCCCACCGTCTGCCCGCCCCCGTGTCTGCCCAGAATCTTCTCACAGGTGCCTGCTCACTTCTCTCCCTTACCTACCTATCTCTACTCTCCCTGCTTTCCTCCACCTCCTCCCTTTACCTCTCAGCCAGTCCCTACCCACTGCCCCCTCCAACCTTTTGGTCACTGAATACAGAGGCTACTTCTCAGCCGTAACACCACCCACCCAGCAGTCATTTGCAGTGCGCTCCCCTCCTTCCACCCAACCCACTCTCACCTCCTTTACCAGTCCCACTCCCTGGGGCCTGAACTCCCTCCCCATCAACTATAGTCTGTTCTCCACACAACAGACCAACTCATCTTTGTCAGTCACTCAGTTCAAACAAGCCAGTTAAAAACAGGAAGAAGACGAGACTAGATATTTACCCAAAGAACACATGCAAAAGCTGATAGGCACACAAGATGCTCCATGTCACTACCCTCAGGACACACATGCTCATCAAAAGCACAGTGAGGTTCCACTGCACACCCCTGGGGTGGACAGAATAAAGACAGAAAGCAGCATGTGTGGGTGAGGACACGGAGGAACTGGGACCTTGTGCCCTGCTGGTAGAAATGTGAAGGGAGGTGGCTGATGGGAGGGGGGTCTCCTCAAAAGGCTATACAGAACTACCACGTGGCCAGCTGCTCTGCTTCTGGGTACACGCCCAACAGATGTGAAAACACACTTCCATACAAACACTGTGCACACATGCTCACAGAAACACGAGGTACAGCAGCCAAAAGCTGCTACCACCCAAATACCCATCAGCAGGTGGACATACAAACTGCAGTCTATCCATACGTTAGAGGTAGACTGAAACATGCCTAGCAAACGAAGCCAGAGACAGACCACATAGTGTGTGACTCCATGTACATGAAATGTATAGAACAGTCAAGGGCACAGAAGAACATCGATTAGTGCTCCTCAGGGTGGGGAGTGGGTTGTCTCTTTTTGGGATGATGAAATGTTCTAAATGCAATGTGGTGACAGTTATACCTATCTGTGACTACATTAAACACCACTAAATGTACTTTAATGGGTGGACTGTACAGTATGGAAATTACATCTCAATTACTGCTTCAAAGGTAGCTCAGTTCACTTCATTCCCCTGCCTAAAGCACCCAACTGCACTGAGTCCAAAATCCAAAGTCCTCCTTGGGCCCCAATGCCCCACCTGGGCGTCACCCCTGCAACCACATTTCCTCCTCAGGCCCCTCACTCCTGCTACCCACCACCTACCTCCTCTCCCCAGAAAGCCTCACCCCAGTCCTAAACCAGCCTGGGCCATCTCACCTTACAAGGGTCCACTCACATGTCACCGCCCTGGCAGCGCAGGCCCTGCCCCATATCGCATCACAGGGCTGACTTCCTTCCCAGCATCTGCCACCGTCTAGAACCATCTACAACAGTCTTTCTCATTTCCTTCCTCAGGGTCTGGTCTACTGCCCACAAAAGTTCCCTGTAGCCCAATAGGCTGCTGCTGGAAACGTGACTCCAGGGGAGCCACCTCAGTCCCTCTTCAATGTAACTGGGCACTCCTAGAGTGGTTCCCCAATTGGTACCACAGGGCTGCAGACAAGATCCCACACCCCCCGTAACCAGCCCTACCCACTTCCCTTCTCTGTGAGCAGCTTCCCCCTACTCCAGACCCGAAACCCACCCTACCCAACCCTCCACCCCCACCCCCGCCTCCCTATAGGCCTTCCATGATATGAACCATGGGGATCTTATGCCCCACTTTAGGCGGGCGCTTTGGAATCTTTCCTGGTTTTCCCATGGAGAACCATTTTCCCACTTCATCTGGAGTCAGCTGGTAGATTCTATCCTTGAGACTGTGACCAGCACCTCATTTGGGTTTCCCTGTGTATTTAGTTAGAATTGAGGAGCACAGTCCCTTAGAGTCCTGCCCGGTTTCCTTCCCCTTCTCTCTCTCTCCCTTCCTGCATTGGGTGCCTCCCATAAGTCTATTTCACTACTTTATTTCTCCCACCTTCCTCACTTCAGGACCACCGCAGCAGCTCCCCACCTGGCCACTCAGAGCTCACATGCTCAAGGTCAGCCACCCTTCCCCCATCTCAGGTTCAGCAGCCGCAAACCCCCTACCTTCCAGTTTCACAGCCCTCCCCAGGAGCCCAGGCCAGAAAATGAGTGAGGCTCTAGGGTGGACACATGCAGCCCATTACTACTCCCCACTTTCTCCATGAGAGGGAAGTTTCTAGAATTCCTAGAACCTTGACCTACTAGTATGATGGCAGGCCCACCTGGGAGTGGCAGGGAGCAGGGCACCCATTGCTCCACCCTGGTCGACCTTCAGAAAGATCTGTGAATGCTTCTGATTCTTAAATGTTGGTAATTGTTTAAACAAAAAAAAAATACTCTTCAGGACAAAAAAGAAAAATCTGGAACACATCTACGGGCCATCTTATGGCTGTCAGCCTCAATTTGGGCCAAAGGACCAGACGCCCCAGCCTCTGGGTGGGTGTGACTCTCCAGCCCTGGCCTTTCTTGCAGACACTTTCTTCCACCTCATCCAGCTCCTCCCTGTAGATGTGCTGCCAGAACCAGTGAAAGAAAACAGCACCTCTCCCAGGAAGCCTTCCCAGATGTCTCCTTTTCCTCAGCTCAAGTGTCCTCGCTTCTCAAATAGCAGGAACACATTAATCAAGGACAGGCTACATCACAGACTCTGGTCACAGGATGCTGTCGCCACAAAATCCTGATCCCATAACCACATGAGAGATGGAGGACAACTTCTCCAGGCAGGCTGCCAGGGTTGGACACAGCCCCTCACCCACCAGCCACATGGCCTTGGGCAAGGAAGGCCCTTCACCTCTCTGTGAAAAATGGGATGATTCCTGTGAAAAGAAGCCAAGAACCTAATAAGTGCCTAGTACCCTTGTTGACTAGGATTGTCAGAGCCTCATGCCTGGGCTCCGACAAGCTCAGGGGCCAATGACACAGGCAGGGCAGCAAGGCCAGGATGAACTGGGTTGGCCAGACTTCAAGCAGCTTCTTTCCCTTCTCATTCTTAGAATATTGGCACTTGCTCCCTGTACCCTCCATTATTACTGATGAGTCCTACATGCCTGAAGAGGGGGTCCCCCACCCCCTACCCCAGCACACTTCCAGCTCTGGGAGGGAAGGGACTGGCTCCCAGTACAGACACCCCACATAGCAGCCCCAGGAATCCAAGACTCTCTGAATGGCCTGACCATGGCCGGGACCACACCTGATGCCTCTCTGGGTCTCCTCTATCATCCATTAAGAGGCCGCATGGGACACCCCATTTAGCACAAGAGAAAAGTGTGTTCTATGAGCCTGAAGGCAAGCAAGACACAACTGGGAAACTCCATGGCTCTCGGTGCTCCTACAACAGGGCCACTGACCCTGGCAGTGTGACAGCTTCAACTCCTCCTCCTGCTGTGTCCCAGACATCTTAAATGAAGGGCTGGGTCTGGGAGTCCCCTGAGCCAGCCAGTGGCTCTGTGCTCCATCAGAGGAGGAGCCCAGAGTGCCCAGCCCAATGATTGACACCTAAGAGGCCTCAGAACAGCCTGTGAGGCCTCAGAGCAACTCCCCAGACCCCAACCTTGGCCAAAAGGAATAGGTCAACAGGGTCGGCAGCATTATGGTAAAGGGTCAGCCTCTGGAGTTACACACAGACCTGTGCTCTGATGCTGCTGAGGGATCTAAGGCTCAGTCCCAGCCCCCTAAAATGGAGGGACGACCTCCATTCCAAGGGCTTAGGACAGTGAGCACTTGGCACACGGCCGGCATCTGCCAAGTATTCCACAAGACAATTAGAGTGCAGTCACACTTGCAATCCGCCTCCATCAAAAAGCCAGGGCCAAAGCTGACTCCCAGGCCTTGGGCAGCACTCAGGAGGAATGAGCCATGTTAGGGAATGAAGACGCATCTAGGCATAGGTACCCTAAAAACTGAGTGTCCAACAGTGACAACCAATGACCCTAGGCAACCAGGCAGTTTCTGGAAGCCACAGCTGGACCTTTGCCACCACTAGCCCAGAGCTCACTGCCATCCTCCCTGGAGTTCAGGGTCTTCTTGGCCAATTTCTCTCTCCTTTGAGACTCAGGACATGCTACCCTGACACCTTTCCCCAACCAGAAGGCCCTCACTGGGCTTCTATATCTCCTGGGGGCTATTCTGCAATCCCCAGTCCTCTGCCTGGTGCTCCTGTGTCTGTCTCCCCACAGGCCTGAGCTGTTCCAGAATAGGAACTGCTGCCCAGTGTTCTGGGTCTGGCCCAGGGAAAACTTGTGAAATATGTGACCCTCTTCTCCTACTCCACAGCAGGGCGTTGTGTCGTGTGCCCAGCATTGGACGAGGTTGACCCAGTGAATGGTGAACTGTGCTTTCCACCTTAGGGGATGAAGAGGAAACTAAGCCTGGGAAAAGGGAAGTGACAGGGCCAAGGTCAAGGGGCTGGAAAAGGGAGCTGAGGGAGGCCTACGAACTAATGAACTAACGCCTGGCTCCAGAGCCCTTTCCACACACTCTATACCCACTCCCCTGGCTCTAAAAGGAAAAGATTAAGAGCCATCCTACCAAGGACAATACTGTTGTTACCATCCTTGTTTTATCCAGGCAGAAACCTAGATTAAAGCTACCTATCTACAGTCATATATGTATGTGATGCAGCTGAAATTTGAACTCAGTTCTACCTGACCCCAGAGTTCTCAGCTAACAGGCCGCAGTACCATTTATGGGCCAGGCACTGTCATTCTTCAGCTCCACCAGGGTGGGGGCGGGGGTTAGGTCTGGAAGGCTTCCAGAAGGAAAAGGGCAAAGACATGAGATAACGGAGGAACCTGATCTGCATGTTCTTTGGGGCTGAGGCCGAGGAGGGATGAGGGGACCACAGCAGAAGCAGCAGGTGAATGCCAGCTGCATTTAGCAAAGAGGCTTACAGTCTTAGGGAGCAGATAAGCCAGGATCAACAGCAACTGTGCTTCCCGGAGCCAGGCCAGATCTGCCTCCCAGCTGGATCCTCAGCATTGTCCAACTTGGGGCCTGGCACCAGGAAACACAGGCAAACACATGGGCCAAGTCACTCCCTTCCTAAAACTCTTGATCGTCCCTCTGGACTGGGCTGGGTTAGGTACCCTCCTTGTGCTTCCACAGTCCCTGGATCTCTCCATCAGGGCTCTTCTGGTCAGTCAACAGATAGGTACTGTTTCCTGGTGTGCATCTCTGCCCACCTGCACCAGGCCGTCGTTGGTGCCCAGCATTGTAAGAGCCTGGGTCCATGGTCGCTGCCAGCTCTCGAGCCTGTGGGTCATTTTACTGTCTGATCATGCCATCCTGAACTTGCAGGACCCAGGGATCCGAAGGGCTCTCATCTCCACGAACTGGGGTGTTCACCTTTGAGGCCAGGAAGGGGTATGGGGGTGCGGTACGGCGCACGGAGGTCTTGGGGTCACCAGAAGAACCGGCCATGGGGCCTGACCTTGGCCCAATCGCTTCCCTCCGGGCGCACGCGCTTCCTGCCCACGCCCGCGCTGGGGAATGAATGAGCTTCCTCAGACCAAAATGCCTCAATTACCGCTCGGATCAAAGGCTGCCCGTAGCCCGCCCGGGGAAGCAACGGGCCCAGGCTGCTTTGAAAATGGGAAGCAGTCGGGGGCAGGCCGGGACCTGGACTGGCCCCCCAGGGCTGCCGCTTCCGGTCAGGCCGTTTCGGCCCTCCTGGTCCACTCCTCCACGGAGCCTCAACTTCCCTCCAGAGTCGCCACAACTTCCAGCCAAGACTGGCGGCAGAGGATGGGAGGACGCAGCGGTCCCACCCGGAGCCGACCTCCAGGACAGACCCCGGCTCGGCGCACGCGCATTCCCTGCCCGGCACGCACGCGAACTCAGCGCACGCGCTCGCACGCGGCCTTCCCGGCGCGTCCTCGCCTGCCCCGCCCCGCGTCGCCGGCCGCGCGCCCTCACGCCCCCCCAGCGGCGCGCACGCGCACTCGCCGCCCAGTCGCGCTCGCCGCCCGCCCCCCGTCCGCAGCCCTGCTCCCAAGGCGCGTCCCTCAGTCCCGGGAGCACGCCCCCCCGCCCCCGCGCCCTCCCCTCACCTCCTCGGTCCCGGGGCCGCCGCACCGCACTCCTCCTCCTCGCTCCTCCCTCGCGGATGGTGGCAGTGGCGGCAGCGGCGACTCAGACCCTGGGGTCAGGGGGACGGGCGGCCAGGCCGGAAGTGACCTTCCTGGCCGCTTCCGCCCGCGCCGCTACTCCCTCCCTTTTCCACCCCTCTCCAGCCGCCACCTCGTCCTCGCCGCTCTAGGAAGGCGAGCCTGCGACCCCCCCCTAGCCGCCGCCCCTCCCCCACCCCTCCACCCCGGCCTTATGATGCGGAGCGGGCATTCGGGGAGCCACTTCCGGGCCTGTCTAGGACGCGGGTCCTCCGTCCACGCTCTATGGCGCCCCGCGCCGAGCAGCTGCGGCCCCGCCCCCTCCTTGGACCGGAGGCGCGGGCTCGGCCCGTTAGGCGGAGACTTCCGGTGTCTAGAGGGGTTCCCCCTCCCCCCCGCAGCCCGGTACTGGCCCTGGCGCCTGCGCAATCCTTTCTCCGCCGCGGGCAGGAGGTGTGAGGACAGTGGCAAGAGCCGCTCGTGCCACCCCGGATCATCCAGTCGTCTCTATCATCGTAACCCCTTCCCTGCCGACGCTCCTCGCAGTGGCCTGCGCCCGCGTGCTGGAGGGGTCTGTCATCCGCGACCCTGGTCCGCCCGTTATTGGACAGAGCGTGCTGGCCTCATGCGCCGACCCATGTCCATGTCTCTCTCAGCTTCAGTTTCCCTCTTCTGGAGTAATAACACGGTGTGTTCCTCCAAGGGCTTTACATGCATGAGGTCCTCCTAACCTATAAATTAGTCCTATTTTGCAGATAAGGAGGGACAGAGGTCAAGGCACTTTTGGAATGTCACATGCCGAGTATGCAAAGCCTGGGCTCAAACTCGAGTCGGGCTCCCAATTTTAACCGCGGCTAATCATACTGCGCCTGGAATAGAACATTGATCACAGCAGCTAAGGATTCACCCGCTTCCCTCAGGCGAGGCAGGAATTTTAGTAAGCACTGGCTGAATGTTCGCTAAAATACATTTTTTAATTATTGTTTACACCATAGTGTCCTTCCAGGCTGGTCCCTATGGTCCCTTCAGTGTTTTGTACTTAGCTGGCTCTCACCTAAGAGCCTGATGGTTTATCGTTATTATTTATAACAATTTTATTGTCATCATTTTAACAGTCACCAAGGTTAGGAGTTGAAAAGGGGGTGCATAATGCACTCGTTGAATAATACCTTTCACAGACTCGGGTAGTGAGGTATTCTGTGTAGATTCACTTAATTCTATTTCTGGCTCATAGTAAACTGTCAGTGAAAATAGTAGTGATTAACTAGTATTAGTTATTATTATTAGTATTTCTACTACTGTATACTCTATAAATTGTCAGTCACCATTACTCATAAAATGTGCATTGTTGATTTAATAACAAAAAAAGAGGACTGTATTAAATGTACATTTAAATAGCAAGATGTATCTGTCTTGCCTTCAGAAATATCACCAAGGTAAATGTTTCAATACATCTTAGAAAAGAAGGAAAGTGCTAGGACAATGACAATAAGCACAACTTATTATGGGTGTGAAGTTTACACCAGGAAATCTGTGTATAAGAAATGTGACACATCTATGCTCTTCTAAATTAGATAATTTAGGTGTCTGTAGTGGCCTGATGGGTGTGTGTGTGGGGGGGGGACAGTTTGGCCACTCTCCTTCCAGTGACCCCCCTCAGCTGGCCAAATTGAGAACCTAAAGGTGAGATCTGAAGCAGCTATGTTGGAACATTAGATGGAAGCCATATATTGAAGACAGTAACTCAGCAAGCTAAAAGGAGCAAGACAGATACTTGATGGCTTCTGAGCTGAGATATTACACGAGAAATGACCTTCTGATTTAAACTAGAGGTCATTTAGAGCCTCTTCAGCCAAACCAGTGTTGGGAGTATTTCCCAGACATAGGATGGGGTTGCACTAGAAATGGCTAATTCACCAAAATCTGCTTTTCTCTTCCAAAGGATGGAATTATTCCTGGAATGCTGCCCCCAACCAGTCAGTCCTCTTGGCATCTGATGTAGCCTTGTGATTGGTTCTCACTAGCTATGAATCCGTAAGAGGGCCCCCGCAAGAAAGCAACTATGCTGGCACCTTGATCTTGGACTTCCAGCCTCTAGAATTATGAGCAATAAATCTCTATTGTTTATAATCCACCCAACCAGTGGTTTTGGTTATAGCAGCCCAAATAGATTAAGACATGTAAGTGTTTGCTCTGGAAGATTCCTCTATGTTAACTAGTACAGGGTTTTCAGATGCTAGGCAATAAGAACAATGGTAAGATTCCCCTTTGGAGATTCATCAGCATCTAGACATAACTGAAAGCCATGAGACTGAATAAGATCACAGAGGAAGAGAGAGAGAAGCAGGTCTATCTGTGGTCACCTCACCCAAGTTGGGACAATCAGTGGCCTTCCCTGGGATTTTTCTCTCTGAAATTGAGAAAACAGATTCACCTCTGGAATATGAGATTTGGGAGCAATGGCAGCCTGTTTCTCGCCATGTGGAAGAAGCCAGTCTGCAGAATAAAATAAAGCTACACAGAGCAGTGAGAGATGAAGAGAGAGAATGACCTAAGTTCTGGTGCCCCCAGCACTCCTAACCCTCCTGAAGTCTGGATGTCTAGCTCTTCCCTTAAGTGAGTCTCTCCAGGTGCCTTCCAGGAAATCCCCATTTGGGCCTCAGTGAATTCCACTGGGGTTTCAGTCTCTTGTAACCAAAATAACCTCAAGTCTCCCACAGCACTTGAGGCACCACAGCCTCCTTCAGTGTTAAAATAAGGGAATGAAGATGAGTTGGATGAGGTGATACATAAGTCTCTGGTGTGGCTGCACTCATAGAAATCCTGGGGGCAGGGGCCCAAGGAACAGCTCCCCCCTTGTACATTCCTCCTATGACATATCCGCTGAGTGACAGGAACAGCTGCAGTGGGCAGATTGGAGATGGAGAGTTTGCAGTTGTTGAGATACAACTGCTAAGAAGTCCCCCAAGACAGACAGACAGACACACACACACACACACACATACTTCACAGCATCATCACGACAGTGACCAACCGTCTCTTGAGTTTTCATCATGGGATGGACACGGTGCTGAGCGCTTTACTTCAATTACCATCCTACTCAGCCCTACCTCCATGGGGGCAGTGTAGACCATTCCTCTAATACACAGCATCCAGGCCCCAGAAGCCTTGAGAAATGCATTGTCCCAGGCCCGCTCCCACCTACCAAGAAACTGCACTTTCACCTAACTTTCAACTGCTTTGCACTCACAAGATGGTGCCAGATAAGCACCAGGACACCCAGTGAAATTTGAATTCCAGACAAATGATGAGTAATTTTTTTTACATGAAAACACCTTAAGGCTTGTCCAAAAGAACAATTTGTCATTTCTTTGAAATACAGGTGGAACTGTGCATCCTGTGTTTTTATTTGCTAAGTCTGGCAACCCTAGGTAGCAGACACTGTGGGTGCTTCTGTAACCCCATCCACCCTCTTCTCTTCACTGATTTCCCTAGATTTCAATGCCTCCTTCATGCCAAGTGCTGAGGGATGTATGGGAGGGAGAGACAACTCCACCCCTGGATTTTAAAAAGTGTGAGTAACACCTGTTTTAGGGCTGAGCTAATCAAAGTAAAATCCTAGCTCACAACCCCTATCTTTGGGTAGGATGTGATCCAATTCATGCCAAATGTGACAGAGAAGTATTTCGAGTGGGGTTCTGGCAAATAAGCTCACCCTTCTTCTCTTTCTGGATGGTGAGGTAGGGGATGTGATGTTTGAAACTGCGGCAGTCATTTTCCCACCATGAGTGATCCCTTTCCTGTACAAAACTCTGTCAAGTGAACAATGGGAAAGAAGACAAGTGAACAATGGGAAAGAAGACAGGCCCTCGGTAACATTTTTTGAGCTACTGAATCAAGTCAACCCTGGAGCTGTCCCTTTCTTAGAACTTTCCAGCTAACCAATAAATCTGCTGAATTTGAGCAAGCTGGACATGAGTTTCCTAGGACTTGTAACTGAGTGTGTCCCAACTACCATGGATAGAAATTACTGTTGCTCCCATTGCATGCAGGAGGAAACTAGTGATGGGAGAGGGGAGCTTACACACAAAACCTCATGGTTACCTTGTTAATTCTAGGTATGTCTAACACCAAAGGTTATGCTGACAGCCACTCCCCTGGTCACCCAATTTAGAGAAGCTCCTTACTAATGGAGAAACCTAAGACTTTCACATGTTCAAAGCATCTTCAAACTCACAATGTTGCTTGAAGGAGGCAGGGGGGACTCTTGTCTAAGTTTCAGACAAAAAAAGTTGAGACTCAGAGAAGATGAGTAATATGTCCAATGGCACACAGCAAGTGGTAGAGCCAGGACTTGATTACAGCCTCAGTAAGAGCTTTCTAACACTCCATTGTGACTGTCCCTTTCCTGTACAAAACTCTGTCAAAGAGGAAGGTAGAGCTGCTCAGAATAGCCTCCAAGACTCTCCATCTGACCCACTGCTCTACACTTGGCATTTGGAACCCCCACTGCCAACCTCCGAGGTAACACTGGACTAGGGAACTACTGGAAGTTTTCCCACATGTGCTGCCATCTCTCCACTTCTAATGTTTGCTCTACCTGTCCTCTCTACCTTGCCACCCACTCTAATTTCCCTAGCTAAGTTCCACTTATCCTTCATGAGTGAACCAGGTATATAGTATGTCCCCTGGGCTCCTACCACCTCCCTGTGCTACCTGCATTATAACGATGACTTCTCTTGTCCTGAACCCACAGGGAACACGGGAAGCCCTGAGATTCAAACCTACCTCTATCTGACTCTGAAACTCATCACTGTTTGGGGCTTTCTTGAAGTCTCCCCCTCAACACATTTTAGATGCCA
>PVKE010036531.1:0-16352 GCA_004027555.1 Craseonycteris thonglongyai | reverse complement strand
TTTATAAATGCTTATTAATTATCTCTGTGATCTTTTATTAATTTTTGAGATGATGTTGAAAAGGTGTTTTTCAAAATGACATGTTATAGTTGCTGTTGTGAGATCATATTATCTCAAATAATCACTAAATCTTTGTTATATTTTTATCTTTCATATTGAGCCAGTCAAGAAAAGTTACTTATGAACTACAAGCTGTACAAAAATTTGTACAGATGATACAAAGTACAACTTTTCTTTAGTGAAATGGACTAGATTGATGTGTCTACCCCAAACAGTACCTTTTCTTAATAACAATAAAGCAATTGAAAAAGATTTTAATACTATGTAGAATCCCTAGGAAATTCACTATCAGAATTTCCTTTAGAGAGAGAATTTTGAGAACATACCAGTACTTTGCCTTACCTTTGAGCAATTCACTGTATTTAGACCTTTATTTTTATTTTCTCAAATAAATTGCTTTTGAAAGAAATAGCAAAACTTTATCACCTGTTATTCTCAGTATGAATACTATTAAAACTCAGAAACTTAATACATTACCCAATGAACATATGATGTGTATTTTTTTACTAAATAGCATGTTGTCATCCATAATAACTAATCATTTCTTAACTGTATCAACATAAAATATACTTAAAATTTTTATTTTTGGTGAAAAATGATTGCTAGGTACAGTATGAGACCAAGATTTTGAAAGTATTGATTTTTTTCATGATTTATGAGACCAAATGTGTGTTAAATGTGTTCTAGATTTATAAATCCCTATCTACCTTGTTAAAAGAAAATTTCTGTGATGGAAGAAACCATTGCAAAAATGAGAATATTTCATTTTAGCTTATTTATATCATTTATATTTGTTTGACTTTGTAGGTAATCTGTTAAAATTAAAAATATATATGGTTTATTGTGCTCTAAACTGCACATTAGCAGATGCCATCTACTGTCATTTTATTGTTATTTCAAGTAGTAGAACTTCAAGATTCTTGGAGATTTTAGAGGCTTTTCATTTTGACAGTGTAGCAAATCCAAGAACAAGGGATAAAACATATGGGAAAAACCATTGAACCTGGCTTTGTAACTTTAAAATAAAACTCTGAAATTATTTGTCAGGATAGTATTTCACTCAGTAAAATTTGGTATTGTTGTCAACTAATACACACTCTTTTAGATACTTTAATTTTTTATTAATGGTTATTGGAATTGTGATAAGAGTTGAAATACTAAACAAAAACTGATGTTTATGAAACCTTATGTAAAGATTGGTTGGCTAACACAGTGAGTGTGTTTGTGTGTGTTTGTGTGCAAATAAATTACCTCATTCTTTATCTTGATTGGAATAAGGACTCGTTTGAGGTGTGTTATTTTATTTTATTTTTTTCTGTATGTTGGTAGGTTAGTTATTTAGTATGCAAAGCTGAATTAGAGTAAATGGCTTGTAACCATGGTCCATATTAGATTTTCCACCCTTTCCTTCCTGAATTGTATTGTCTTCTCTCAGTCATTCAGTCATAGGACAGCAGGAGAATTCTGGGCCTTCCACTGAGGGATGCAAAGGCTTTATACTTCAAGTTCATATATGACAACTGAGAAGACAAGAGAATGTTATTTAGGCTAATTTGGAAATACATTTCAAGATGGTGGGCTACACATGAGACCATGACCCTTTCCCTTAGCCTCCTAATCACACACTTTACTTTTTCTATAGTGGAAATGAAAGAGCAAGGAATGAAGAAAAGAAGAGAAGCCACTTTCTCAGTTTTTATTTTCCTCTAGACTCAGAGTATATACAAGGTTATAGAAATAGAGTAATTCCTGTTTTATGTGTCAAGGAAACAGAGAATGGTTCCTGCTCTATTAAACTTTTATTTTTTTTAATTTAAATAATCAATTTATTTTAGAATCGTGTTATATTTGCAGAAAAGTTGCTGAGTTAGTACAGTCCCCGTAAACCTCACCCACCCAATTTCATCTACTGTTGACAGATTAGTGTGATAGATTTGTCACTATTAATAAACAAATAACATATTGTTGTTACTAGAGCTTCATACTTTATTTAGATTTCATTAGTTCTTTTTTTTTTTCACCCAGTGTCCTTAGATTGTTTCGCAATTCCATTCAGAATACCACATTTCATTTAGTCCTCAATTTTCTTCATACTCTTTTGGGCTGTGATAATTTCTCAGACTTCCCTTATTTTTTGATAGCCTTGACAGTGTTCAGGAGTAAAGGTCGAGTAGTTTTTGGAATGTCCCTCCTGTTGGGTTTGTCTGATGATTTTCTCCTGATTTGACTTGGGTTATATGTTTTGTGAGGAAGACCTCAGTGGTGGAGTGTCATTCTCAATACATCCTATCAAGGGTACGTCTGTGAATATGACTTATCACTGTTGTAGCCTTGATTAAATAGATAAGGTTGTGTTTGTCAGATTTCTCCACTGTGGAGTTAACTTTTTTTTTTTTCTTTCTTTACATACTATACTATTTGGAAACCAGTCATTAAGTGTAGCCTGCACTTAAGGGTTAAAGAGTCATTATGCATATCCCCCCTTCAGAGTGTATATCTATTTTAAATATTTGAAATACTTCTATTTAGTCAATTTCTATCTTCTCCATTTTTTTACATTAACATGCAACTATTGATATTTATTTTATACTTTGGGCTATAATCCAAATATGTTAATATATAAATGTCTAATTATATTCTTTTGTACACCTAAAGCTAATTTAAAATTTTTTCAGTAAATAAATAAATAAATGAAAGATGGTTAGCTAAAAAATAAAGGAGATTACTAAAACTGAATACTTACCCTAGTTATACCCTTTGTTAAGTGTGACACTATGCAAGGTACCTAACCACTCTAAACCTTAGTTTCCTCAGCTATAAAACATGAAAACTAAAATGCTTAATCAATTGTTATAATTAAATGAAATAATGTGTGCTAAACACTTGTCAGAACAATTAAAGCCATATTTGATATAGAAAGTATAAGGTAAAATATTTGCCATTTGTATTCCATTAAATATGCTATTCACATTAGGACAGTACAAAAGCAACCTATTAAACTGGGAGGAAGTAAAATTTTTAATTCTGTCTCAGCCAAGTTTGTCCAACCTGTGGCCTACAAGCCACATGTGGCCCAGAATGGCTTTGAATGTGGCCCAACACAAATTCGTAAACTTTCTTAAAGCATTATAAGATTTTTTTTTTTTTTTTTTTTAGCTCAGCAGCTATTGGTAATATTAATGTATTTTATGTGTGGCCCAAGACAATTTTTCCAACATGGCCTGGGGAAACCAAAAGGTTGGACACCCCTGGTCTAGACAATATTTATTTGCTACCTAATTTAATAATATGAAGGAATCCAGAAATCTCGATTGGCTTTTTCATGACTTTTTTTTGCAACCTTAGATTTCAACTGTGCACAAGATGGAGATAGTGAGGCTGAATTTTTACCTGATGACTTTGAAGAAAAACCAGAACGAGAAAAGAAACATAGTAATTTTACTTTGTGCAATGTGTGTAACATCCAGCTGAATTCAACTGCCCAAGCTCAGATCCACTATAACGGCAAATCACATCAAAAGAGATTGAAGCAACTCAGCAACGGGATGCTGAAAAACGACAGTGGTGAGTTTTTCTAGAAATAGATTCTCAATTTTATGTCATCAACTTAAGTTATTTGTGTGTCTGCAGATGTCAAGGTAAGAGAGTGGATTAATCTCTGTTTTTAAAACCTGGAAAAAACATTGAACAAAAGCTTCACTCGCGCAGTACATTAAGCTAAGTGATTTCTCACAGGTGTTTGGAGGAGAAGGAGAAATTCTGTTTGTTGTATGTACTTAAGAGTATTGAGATTATGATCATGACCCACCATGACATTTGTTATAATTTGAAAAAGCGGATAGAGGTTTTTTGACATTTGCTTTTAATATTAGTTATTTGGAAATGGACATCCTTGGACATTTTATATAAAACAGTATGCTTTTCGTTTGTTTATATTATGTGTTAAACAAAAAACTTTTATTGCCAAAAGTTTTGTGAAAGAAAGGGTTTACTGAGCCAAAACACTAGCCAGTAAAGGACAGTCTTGGGAGATGTAATCCGAACCACCAGCAGCAGGGCTAGGTGGAAACAACAAACATGACTATTGTCCTGGAGTTGACGCGTTCTTCTATGGAAACAGTTTGAGGAAGAAAGATGTAAGTTGTATTGATGGAGCTTACATTAGCAATAGGTGAAGCTGGTGGCAGAAGGTGAAGTGGGGCTAGTTTTGTGATATGTGCATAGGCGAAAAGGAAGAAATATTTGCTCCTTTGGATTAGTAGTGGTTAACAGTCTGGAAAGTTCATGCATAAGCAAGAAGCAGAGGTGTCTTGTGGTCAGTGGCACATGATGCTGGTGATGTTTGGCTATTCTGTTTAAATACTCCAGGAAACAGCCACCTGGAGGGTAATTCAATGTTTCAGTACACACTTAGGAATGTAAGGAGTCTTGTCTTGGTTTTGCCCTGTTGTTACCTGATTAATCTCTCTTATCTCTTCCTTCCACCCTTTGGCTTGCTGTACCTTAATTTTGAACATCTCAGAATTATCTTCTTGTTATATGCATGTTAGGGGCTATTGCACAATAATAATACAATTGATTTGAAAAAAATACATATCTTTTTAGTGTGTGTTTTAACCAATAAAATAGAATCTACTAACACATACAGATTGCTTAAATTTTCTAGTGAAAATTTATAGTTTATTTAATCATTTGAGACTATTATTTTAAAGTATATGTTGAATTTAGCATGAAACATAAATAAATGAACAAAAATACTTATGGAAAAAGTGGAAGGTTATTAGAAAAAGCATGGAGAGATGGAGAGGAGGATGGAGTCCTCCTTTGGGGCCTTTGACTAAAGGCCCCAAGTGCTAAAACGTAACAATTGCAGAAAGTTACAACATTCTATTTATGTGTTTCATGTTTAATCAATGATATGTAATTTATCAAAATTGTAATGATATTTAAAAGTAATGCTGAATTTTGATTTGTTCAAATATTTTGCGTCATGCAGATTTTTAAATACAATTTGATAGTTTTCTGCAAGGCGACCAAGTCATGAGAAGATAAAAACAGTACATTTTTTTTTCTTTAAAAAAACCCATTTTTTAAATTGTTTTTGAGAGAGAGAGAGAGAGAGAGAGAGAAAGGAGAGAGATACAGAGACAGAGAACTGAACTGGGGGAACTCCCCAGTTCAGCACATGGGTCCGCACAGGCCAGGGCTAGGATTCGATCCTCGGTCCCTGGCGCTGCAAAGTGAATGCTTAACCCACTGAGCCATCCCTGCTTCCCCTACATTTTTAAAATGAAAATTATTTTCGCTTTTATAATTTTTAGTATTAAGGTGGAATATTCTAGTAGAAAAAATTCTATATTTATCTTTCATTGCATCATAAATAGTTAATCATGGATGTTCTTTGTCAAATAGATGTAGAAATAAATATAGTCATCAGAAAGTAATTGTGTCCTACTAAATTTTATAGGCATAAGATAAATTAGGAATATTTACATACTTACTAAGTCTTGTTTAAAAATATATATTTTAGAGCCTCTCATTTTAAACTTCTTAAGGAAAACATATTCTTTATCATTGACATTTAGGCAAAATCATCTTAAGCACAGCATGACTCAATTTCAAGTGTTATTTTTTAAGTTTAAATTATAGGAGATGATAATGTTAACTCTTGTGTTTCATTTTACCTACCTTGATATTTGCAAGTGTCTTGTGGAGAAGTAGTGGATGATATCATTCAAATCAGAGCTATTCCCCAAATTTAGAATGGTCACCAACTTTCAAATGTCAATCCTAGGAATGAGTTCCCTCAAAGCAAATATTTTAAAATAATTATATCAACATACTTATTATGGGCTAGCATTGTACTAAAGGCTTTATGTAAAGGGTGTCTCAAAATTCATGCAAGAAGTAATTTTGATAGAAAATACAGGTTTATAATGAAAAAGTGTAAATTTTCATTGCTCAACAATAAAAACACGTTCTTTTGTGTAGTGCTCCATTTTTAATAACCCTGAACTGTCAACTGTCACGCTGTCTTTTTCTTTTGTCGGCAACACTTTACTGCACAAATGACGCAAAATTCAAATCTTGCGTGAATTTTGGTACGCCCTTTACATTTTCTTTTTTTCTTTAAAACCACAGATATGTTGCCATTATCTTCCTTTTATAAATGTAAATATTGAGGATAACATTGAACAGTGTGCTGAAGGTAATATGACCATTAAAAAGGTCAAAATAGCAAACTCAGTCTCTTAATCATTTTAATACCTGCACTTCTACAATCTACTGTAACCCCAAAATAAATAGTTGTACACACTGTTTTTCTTTATTCAAGGAGAGAAATCTTTTTAAGAGCACCTAATATAAAATTTTATCACATTTCCCAATAATACATTGATCAGTATGATGCATAATAAAATTTAATTGCTACATTTTCTATCCAAATTATTTATTTTCCAAGACATTTTTTAGTTAAGTCATTAAAAACAACCATGAATTAATGAGAGCACTTGGCTTAGGTCATATTAATTTGGTCTGAAATTATACTTCAGAGGAGCCCTCACCTTTAACTACAGGCAATCAACCTCAGAATTAAGTTAATTTCAATTAATATACAAGCATATATTAATATGCAAGCAAAAAAAAATATATACCGGTATGTAGATACTTTTTTTTTTACATTTTTTTCCACCTCCGCACTCTAAAAATGCATCTATCTTCCCAGGCCTGTTGAGAACAAGAAAGCAGCCCAATTCCAAACCTTATATACATATTAATGGTAGTTCCTTGACCACACAGAAACCAATCTAAAAACAGAAATTCTCAAGAATAATGGATCCTATAAATTATTAGTCAAAAAAGTTATCATTTTTAGTTTATTTAGAGAAAGATATGGGAGTTGTTTCATTCTTCTCCTTGAACATACAACCTTGAGAAAATGATTGCTGTGAATTTCTTCCATCTTCAGAGAATCTGCACCTCAATTTAGATTTCACGTGGAAAATTATTAAATATAGCAGTGTCAAGGAAGGAATGTAACAATAGAAATGCTTTCCTGAATTAATCTAACTTTATTCATAAGTTGCTTACCTAAGGATACAAATACAAATAAATAATAGACATGGACCAAATTTTTGTTATTCATTGAGGAATGGAAAAATATAATATTATTCTGTCTTGAATGAATTTAGAACATCATGTATTTACATGTCTAGATTCATATCCTAATATACATTACAAAGAATAAGAATGAACAAGACTAACATTGCTATATCTAAAATGTGGTTTCTATATTTCTGAGCAAAACTGTGGCATTTCTCATGTCATCTCCCTTATTAAAGGAATGATCATCTGAAGATAACAGTGAAAAAAAACAAACAAACCATATCATGTGCAGTAATTAGTTAGGAGGTCACTGTTCTCACAGATAAGACTTAACTTTAATTTCTGACAGCTCTGCACTCTTCGCAGAAGTTACCTGCAACAAATGCTCACCATCTGAGTGCATTCTGACCTGAGCCTCCAAGGTCCCTCATGCTGAGTTGGAAGTGCTGCCTGCTGAGTTCCTCCCAAGCCTTTGCCCTCAGGCAAAGGAAGCTAACACTCCTGAATTTTGAAGGGTACCATCCTCTAGCCTCAAAACCAGGTAGTAGATATCTCCAAAAGGCCATTTCAGCTTCAGATTTACTGATGCCAGGGTGGCAATTCAACCGCAGTCCAACCTCCTTTTACCTAGTCCTGCTTCCCCCAAGCATCACAGGTTTAGACACCTAATCCACCCCGTGCCACAAACTCATTTCAGAGTTTATTTACTTCCTGGGAATCCACCTAAGCTACCACCAATTCTTAGTAACATGCACAATATGCTTTATTGTACGAAAGCAACAAAATGTAACATTTTCTCCACATGTATTTTCTATTTGATGCCTGTATATAAATTTTATCATTCGCAATGCAAGGGAAACAAAAAGTGAACTAGCATTTGTTGTTCAGGTATTTTGTGTCCATCACCTGTTTAGCCCCAAATTAACAATGCTGCAAGGCAAATGTTATTCTGGTTTACAAGCAAGATAGTCAAGAATCAAAAGGACTTAGAGACTTGCCAGATAACTTGGTTTGTTTGTTTATAAAGTTGTCCATGTCTGATTAATCAGTAACATACGAATTTCACTGGTAAATTTACACTCAACTTTCAACAAATTTATGCCATGCATTTGGGTATTTTCTTATGTTACTGATTGTCTTTATGTGATTTTTTTTAAAGCATTTAATGTACGTTATTACAACAAAGCTGATGTGCCCTTAAATTTTCTTCACCAAATCTAATATTTATTCACTAAATGAATATTTGGGGCAGCATAAAACTTGTATAAATATATCATTTTGTAACTTATCACTGTATATTCCCTATTATTCCAGAAATACATTTATTTTTTGTGTTAGCACACTTTTTAAAGAAGAGGTAAGATAAAGACGTGGCAGGGGAAGTTGGGATGGCTCAGCAGGTTAAGCGCTTGCTTTGCAGCCCCGGAGACCAGGGATCGAATCCTGGCTCCGGCCCATGTGGACCCATATGCTGAACTGGGGTGTGCCTCCAGTTCAGTTCTTGCTAGGGCCTATGTGGGAGCCCCAGGCCCAGTCCCTGCCCTGCGCAGCCCCGCACCCACCTGTGGAGTGAAACTATATGGAAAACTAATGCTGTCAACTATGGAGACTGCTCTGGGCCCTCCCCCTTCTCTCTGTCTCTGTCTATCTGTCTCTTTGTCTGTCAAAAACCAATAAAAATAAATCTTTAAAAAAAGAAGTGTTAGGGTTAGGGTTAGGGTTAGGGTAAAAAAAAGAAAAAAAAAGTTAAGGAAAAAAAAAAAAGAAAAAAAAAAGAAGTGGCAGAAGGTTATTCTACAATTGAAAGGTGCTTAAAAGTATAGATTCTATCATATTCCAGAGATTCCATATTTCACTTTCTTATGAATAATATAAATTAAAGAAATTGAAATACAATTTGCATTGCTTACTAACTTTCTCTTTGGATAAAGTCTTTAATTTTATATTTATGAGGAAGTTAAGTTTTACTTACTGATAATTTTCTGATGATAAAAATAACATTCTTCTGTCTGGGCAGTGCACAAAGTATACAAAAATAAAATAAAAGTCCACACTGCCTTCCACAGTAAGGGGGGAGATGGGTGGAAGAGATGGGTAGGGGGGAGTAGGGAGGGTAAATCAAACACACTGTGATGAAAAGTGAGCTGATTCTGGGTGGTGAGCACATAAAGCAATGTGTAGACAATGTAATGTAGAATTGTACACCTGGAAACAATATAGTAGATATCAATTAATGTCACCCCAATAAATTTAACAAAATAAATAAGTAAATAAAAATAAAAGTTACCAATAATCCTACAAAGGTAATTACTTCTAAGTCTTTTTCACAGTTTTACTAGGTATACATATAAATATGTATAAACAATATTATACTTGTATATACGATATTACATGCATTGTAACATAATAGTGTTCACAGATCATCACCTTTTTTAGGGATGCATATTTTAAAATTACCCTAAAGACATTAATAATGGAAAAAAATTTATGGCTAATTGTTGAGATTATGTTCATGTTTGTTATTTTCCTTCCCAACTCTGTGATGTATTCTGTAATGGAAAAACAGTAACACTGTAATAAAATTTAAAATTAAGCATCATAAGGGGTTTTATAAAAAATAGAGATTTGAAGATTAGAATAAATTTTCGGAAGAGCATTTTGGAATGCATATTACAAAGGGTATAGCATTCAGAATGTTTGAAGCTTCTATGGCCAACTCATTTAACTCAGTTTCATAGTTAAGGTATTAATAACACTTGTTGAAGTATTGAATAACAACTTGACCTATTGTAGCAGCTTTATTTATGCTATCTTTGTCATATTTGAATTATTTTATTAAGCCTGGTGTTCTATTTTTATTGGGCTGAAACCAGTATATACTAATTCCATTTTATCTAACAGTATTTCAGAGTATTTTAGTGTTCATTGTTTTGTAGCACATAAGTCTAAAGTATTGTCATCATTATCTATGCTCTTAGCATTAAATTTTCTTTTATTTAACAGAAAAGCTAAATGAAACTTTACATTCTAGCTCTCTCTGATCTATTCTCTTTTTTCTTTTAATTGATTGTCCCAGATGAGGTTTAACATGTCATTAGACTTTTAATTTACAAGATGTTCCTTCTTCTGTAACACTGGTAGTTAATAAAGCCAAAATAGCTTCATAGAATTTTCTAGTACATCAAGACTTGATTTTATATATAAACTCATTTATATATAAATTTACTTCATCTTTTGATCATCAAAGACTATTCATGCTTTTATAGAATGTCAATAGACTAATTAGAACTTGCCAGTACATTTGTGGATTCATAGCAATCCAATTTGAGATAATTTTACTTAGTAATGATAACTGTCTTCTCAATTATATCTTATCCAAATTAGTATATGGCACATTACAATATAGCAATAAGGACTATTTCTTTGTTCATATTCTTTTTTCTCTATTATTGACCATTTCCTTTAGAAGTTTCAGCAAAGGAAAGGCAGTGAAAAAATGCTGATATTAAATTGCCCAACATTATATAATAACACTTTGTTATTGTTTGAGTGATCTAAGTTTCTTTTTTATCATTAAAGGATAACAGTGTGAGAAATAGTGACAAATGCTAATTTCACCGTGTTCAGATTTTGAGTAGGCTCCTGGCTTTAGTTACTGATTGATATATCTATATCTATATCTATACCTATATATCTATATCTATATTTCTTTTTAAGAGAAAACACAGTGATCATTTCATACACACAAACACGCACGCACACACACACACGAAAAGAAAAGAAAAAAAAATAGTATTAATCACTAGCCACTTGCTTCAACTAGACCTAATAGTAATTCTATGGAGGATATGATCTTTTTCAAATCAGAGAGTTCATTATCTAATCTATCCCTGACAAATACCTCTTTTCTGGGACTATGGTGAGGTTTTACAATCTGAGGTTGATAATCCAACCTGACCCCCATCTGGAGATCACTCCAGTGGGCTACTGCACCCAAGAAGTAACTCTACTTCTTATGACAAATGACCGTTAGAGGAAGCCTTAGGAGAGAAAAAAAAAAAAAAAAGCAAACATGAATTAAATGATACTCCTTAGTTTAGGGGTAAAATTTATTTAGAATAGAAGAGATTTCCATTTGTGACTCTTTGTGTGTATATATGTATGTGTATGTTTAGAGACATTTGAAGAATTGCAGGACATTGAAGCTTAGAGGAGTGATAGTATAAAACTGAGAGTGCAGAATAATAATTTTGTGCATCTGAACTACACATCTGTTTAGCAGAGAACTAGGTCTTTCCTTACCTTTTGCCTCTTTCAGTCACCACCTACTTCCAGTCCTTCCCTTCAGTTTTTTGACAAATAATCACTTTCCCACTTTTCTGGGTTTGAAAGTATGGTTTTTTTGTTTTTTGTTTTTTGGGGTTTTTTTTATCTGTTTTTCTCTATATTTTCCCTAAAATCAATTTGCCCATGGTAACAGAGCTAAGAGGTAATAGAGGTGGGATTCTTTTTTTATAAATTTCTCTTTTCTAAACAATTTATTTTGCATGTAGAGATAGCCTTATTCAAATAGACTTTCTGGTTTCTATAGCTTCAGCCCAGTAATTGCTAGCTTCATCTTTTTGTACATGTTTCTCAAAAACAGTAAGCAATGATGTGTAAAAACGTCTGTTTAAGATGGTGCTATAGATTAATTTATAAAATAGACTTTTAAAATATTAATTTTAAGTCTTTAAGAGATAGGAAAGTAATTTTCAAAAAGATCAGTTTAGATACATGCATTTCCTCTTCCTTTTTCAAAAATTGTGATGGTGTGACAAAAGAAATTTTAAAACAAAAGTAAGTAAAGCCATAGTAGTGTGGCACACTTCAAAAGAATGAAATAGTGAGGAATTACCGTACTGGAAGATGTAAAGGAAATAGGATGAAAATAAGGTTAAACACTGAAACGAAAATACAAATAAGAAAACCCGTAGAGGTAGAAATTAAGGACCCTGTAAATTAGGTTTCCAACAAAACTTCAGAATATCTCTAAAATTAATCTGAAATAGCCTTAAAAGTGGGGCTCACTGTTTGATAAACACTGTGATGAATTTAATTACGTTGGTTTTCAGTTAGAAGTGGGACATAACTTACCTGCCCAAAGTAATATTGGAAAAGTAAAGAGCAAATGAATCTGGAACTAAAGAGCCAGAAGGTCGGAGTGAATGCCCTGCTGTGGTCAAGGATAAGAGAGGATAGAGGAATATAAATATTTATTTTTAATTTGTTACCTTAGTAATATGTGTTTTAATTCCCTTTGACATCTTAGCTGTGGTGTCTTCAGTAAAGACAACTTACTGGCTTTTTATGTGAAATTTGATTCCTTCTTGGGGCACTGAAATGGGATCCTAGACTATGCAGGTTGAGGTTGATGTGTGCACGAAGTTAAAAAGACAAGAGATGGATTCCATACACCTTGCCCATTTGCAACTACTTGTATCAGGAATAGTGTTGAAATAAGAGATATGAGCAAGACACATTTATTACTCTTGCTTAAAATTTGCCAACCTTGAGAGGAGAGAGAGAATGAACATAAATTTCAAGTCATGATTTTACTTGAGAGAAAACGTGATAAAAAACATAATTTTACTTGAAGATTTTATGTCAGTGATTCAATAGAAATATATAAATACAGAAGATTGTGTTAACTAATCAATGAGTAAGAGGTAAAAAGTCTGTGGTTTCAAAATGAGAAGAGTAAAAGCAAGAGTAATACAAGAACATGTAACTTCCTCAACATATATTAAAATAGTTGTGTATGCAATAGTAATTTTGATGAATAGTTCATATTCCCCAATTTCCAAAAAAATAACATAAAATTTAACAAAGATAACATAAAATCTAACAAAGATAACATAAAATCTAACAAAGGTGCAAAATATATAATTAACAAAAGAAATAAAATAACAAATACTGCCTGAATAAGGAATTAACAAGTTTCTTGATTAGAACCCTGTTTGTATGTTGTGGTGTTGTTGCCATTACATTAGTTTAGAATAATATGGTTGATGTTCAGAAATTGCATGGAAGAAAAACTGATCAGAAGGTAATAAAGATGGTAACTTGACCTATGTATGTATTCAATTTGTACTACTAACACATGTGTTTTTATCCGAACTGTTAGAAAAGCTATGCCTGAGGGAGTTATAAATAACCAAGAGACAGAAGAAAAAAGGGAAATTTTTATGAGTATTTTTTGTAGGAGGAAGAGGAAGGGTATATTAAGGAGATATTGAAAGTATTGGAAATATAAATGAGTAACATATGTGGTACAATTACTTTGTTGTAGGTTTCATCCTAATAACTATGTATGGATTTAATCATATTTTTATGAATTAATTTAGTTATTAGTATGCACTATATATATTAATAAAGTGAGACAAAGAACAATAATTTGCCCACGATGACTGAGCTAGAGAGGGGTGGAGTGAGACCCTGAACCATGGCACGTTGGCTCCAGAGTCTGTAGTCCTATTCTACATCTCTCACATCAGAGAACAACCAGGACTGCTCCAGGGTTCCAAAGTCGAAGGAGGAAAGTTTCAGAATGAGGCCGTGGTTGTAAGTGAGTTGTTGGAGACTTTTCTCAGAGAGGTCAAGAAAGGCAACCTCTATTGTAGATCCAGACATTGTAAAATGACAGGTTATCATTGAGAAATTAACTTCATAAAATAGGGGAAACAAGAATCAGATTTTGGGACTGTAAGACCATGTTTGTTTAATTGTTGGTCTTTAGACCATTTGTTTCAGAATCACTCTGTTTTAAAAAATTCAGATTCCTTAAGTATACATTCCAAGCCCCTTTAATGGGTATTCTATTTTAAGATTTGGTTAGAAGAGATATAGAAAATAAGGGGGAAAGGACAAACAATAGGAATGGAATGAACCTGGCCTAATTTACATATTTTGTTCTCAACAAAAACTCTGCTCTACAGACCTTTTAGTAACCATCTGTTTTTATTTTAACATATGCTTGGGGAAGACTCGTTGTAAGCCGAAGAGGCTAATAAAGTGTTTTCTTCTTCTTATATTTTTAGTGATATTTTAGGGACTCTCATAGATCTGTAAATCATGAAATGAAATGGCTATCTCCCTGTAAACCTGGCTCTGGTGGTTGCGAGTGAGTCCCGAGTATTGTAGGTAATTCAAGTATCAGATAATCTAAGCAGGGACAGGAGGGTTATGCACACCACGTTTTGCCTCTGGTCTTACACTTTTTCTTGGCATTCTAACCATACCGTTTTACAACTTTATCATGAAAAACTGTCCAAGTATCTATACTTTATCCCAAACTACTTGCTTTGGCATTTGTGTGTGTGTGTATTCATCTTATATCTTCATATGTTGAGGATATTGTCTTCATATTCAGTGATAACTTTCAGTTATTATTTTCCAGAAAGTACATTTACATGTTTAACTCAATAAATACCCATTGTACAATTATCAATATATGTTGATGCTCAGTATTCTGTCATGTCTCTTTTACTCTTTTCCTGTAACAATGACACATATGCTAGAATTCTTCTAGAATATCTTTTTGCCTGAGTTACGGGGGCAAGGGATGTCTAATACTTTTCTGTCATTTCATATTCTATCTAAATTCAAATTCTATACTTGATAAATTGATTTTAACCCTGGGGTAGCTGAATACTCTTTCAAATACTGTTACTTTCCTTTTGTTTAATTCACCAATTATGAAATGTAAAAGACATCCAAATTGGAAAATGTTAGCAAATGTTAAAAAATATTATTTTTTTTTATTTTAACAAAAGTTGAGGAACTATTGCTATCATCATTTTTGTATTAAGAGAATAATAGATTTATAATTATTCTTCATTATTCTAATTTCAAACTCCATTTTTTAACAGAAAAATTATAATTTTATGAGAATAGCAGTGTTTTTCTCTTAATTATTGAAATATTTTAGTCAGGAGTGTCTGAGCTTGAGAATAGATTAGAATAATATCAAAAACATAACATATCTTATAAGTACTCAGTAAATATAAATTTATGATTATAGTCCTGTCAATGCATTTTATTTACACTGCTATTCAAGGACCTCATATATCAACATGATTATCCCAATATTGCAGTTCTTGCTATACAGTTTTTAGTCTTACTTCTATAAAACATATTTTCACTTCCTAAGTAGAATTTCCTTTAAGAATTTCTTTAATTCCAACTCTATCTGAATAATTTATATTCTCATAAATATGAGCATTGAGGCCTATTTAAATTTAATTGTATTTCTGGGATCAAAATAAAAAAATAAAAGAGGGGATTCCCTACAGCCCATATAACTTTTTTACCAAATTAACAATAATATTGCTATAGTCCATGAAATGAGATGGAGTGACTTATTCAGTAATGCTTAAAAGTCTTTTTGTTATACTGTTTAATGACTGCCTTTATAAACTTAATATAAAAACCCAGCACAAAATATTATATAATGTTAATTTCTTTGAGGATCAATTATTGTCAAATTGTATAAACCAAGCAATGTTTTTTGAGCATCACTGGAAAACAAATGTTGCTTCCTATGGTGGTATGGAATTAGGAGACCAACAGTTGAAAGACTTTCAAATTCAAAGCAGAATGAAGTTATACAAAATATTCCTGAGTTATTTACTATTATAAGCAATACTTGCTATTTGCTTATCACATGTGATTTTGGGAGGTGTAAAAATTAAAAGGGGGGCAGATATAGGGAGAAAATGAAAGTGAGACAAGAAATCCCAAAGAGGTAAGAGTTGTAGAAACATCATGACCAGATTAATTCTACTTTATCTGGTGAGTTTGTGCTAAGTAAAGAAATCAGAAAAAGGGGAACTTAGAATCCCTACATAGCTGAGTTGAATGCTCTGGGGTTTGGCATGGTGAGGGGCACAAAGAGCCCACATTCTAGACTTGGGCATCTTTAGTGATATAGCAGGGACTCAGTTTAGGCTAGAGCTTCAACATGAATCAATATAAGGCCAGGTTAGCAGCCACATATCCTGAATCCTGATCTAGGTTGAAATCAAATGAGCTTCAGTCACAGCTAAGTGACTTCACCAGCAAACACTGCAAGATATCCTTAGATTAGTGTACCCAACCCACCAATTTTTACTAAATTTTTGCCTCAGAAGCTTTGTTCTTTAAATCTC
>PVKE010036530.1:0-16354 GCA_004027555.1 Craseonycteris thonglongyai | reverse complement strand
CCATATGCTGAACTGGGAGCTCCCCCAGTTCAGTTCTCTCTCTGTCTCTATCTCTGTATCTTTCTGTCAAAAATAAATAAATAAATAAAAATATATTAAAAAAATAAAGAATACCATAAATATATGTCTTATGTCTTTACTTGATGAAAGGATTAATTTTTATTGATTAAAGCTGTCATATTAATTACTATTTTAAAATTAAAGAAAATAAACCATTTTACTCAACTTAGCACATTTTTGGGTAAATGAGTCATATGTGTTGGTTGATAAACTGACCTAAATTGAAACTGTTAATGTACTCATATACCATATTTTCCGGCGTATAGGACGACCGGGCGTATAAGATGACCCCCTAATTTTACAGTTAAAACATAGGTTTAGGCCTATATTTGCTGTATAAGACTACCCCCCACTTCCGAGGCTATAGTCTTATACAGCGAATATAGGCCTAAACCTATGTTTTAACTGTAAAATTAGGGGGTTGTCTTATACGCCTGGTCGTCTTATATGCCGGAAAATACGGTACTCCCTTTCTGTAGAAAATTTATTTTACCTTGTGTAATAAAACACATTTTGCATGTTATTTCTTTAGAATGTGGCAAAAGAAAGGGGTTATTGTGGTTGAAATCAATTTTGTTAATTATATAAGTTTATTGGTTGTGAATGTTGGTCCAGGTCATTAAATTAAATAAATACACACACACACACACACACACACACACATAGTTATATATAATATGTATATATATATCTATATATATCTGTATACATATATGTGTGTGTGTATGTGTGTGTGTGTATGTATATATATGTGTATATGCATACATATATACATATGTATATATACATATATATACATATATACATATGTATATATACATATATATGTGTATATATATATATACACATATATATATATGATTTGGTATCTTGGTATAATTAGGTTCAGAAAAATTTCAAGTGCCTGTTGAGTATTGGGATTGGCATTTGGTATTTTTGAAGACTTAAAGTATTGTTGAAAAAATATTTTATATTTATTATTAAATTTTTAAAAATTAGTTTTAGGTATATGAGCAACATAATGATTACACATTTAAAATTTTATTTTATTGTTTAAGACAGAGTTGGGGGAAGGCCCAGAGCAGTTTCCATAGTTGCACATCATTAGTTGTGATGTAGTTTAATTCCACACAGGTAGATGTGGGGCCACGCAGGGTGGGAACAAAGCCTGGAGCCTCCCGCATGGGAGGTGAGAACTTTGTCACCAGGCCATCCCAACACTTACTAGTTGTGTTGCAGTTCTGAATATGGGTTTGCATGAGCTGGGGTTGGGATTTGATCCTTGGACCTTGTGGTTACAAGGCAAGCACTCAAACTGCTGAGCTATTGTGGCATCTCCCCTCACAAAGTGATAATCCCATGAAGTCTACTACCCATCTGATGTGGTATATAGCTATGACAATATCATTGACTATATTCCCTTTGCTATCCTTTATATCTTATGAAAAAAACATATATACACTTACAACTGACATACAATATTATTTTTTATTAGTTTCAGGTGTACCATGCAGTGGTTAGGCATTTATGTAACCTATGAAGTGATCCTCCCAATAAATCCAGTACTCGTCTGACACTGCATTTTTAGACCATTATTAACTATATTTTTTGTACTATATTTCACATCCTGTGACTTTTTTATTGTTTTTGACAGACAGAGAGAGACAGACAGACAGACAGACAGACAGAGAGACAGAGAGAAGAGGGAGGGCCCAGAGCAGTCTCCATAGTTGCACATCATTGGTTTTTCCCCATAGTTTCATTCCACAGATGGGGCTGGATAGGGCCTCCCTGTGACTATTTTGAAACTAAAAATTTGTACTTCCTAATTCCTTCATCTTTATTAGCCATACCACAACTCCTCTTCCATCTAGCAACTATCAGTTTGTTTTCTGTGTTTATGAGTCTGTTTCTGTTTTGTTTGTTCATTTATTCTGTTCTTTAGGATCCACATATAAGTGAGAATATATGATAATTGTCTTTCCCAGTCTGATTTATTTAACTTAGCATAATATCATCTAAGTCTACCCATGTAGTTGCAAGTGGAAATACTTCATTCTTCTTTTTGGCAGAGTAATACTCTACTGTATAAGTGTACCACAGTTTCATTATCTAGTTGTTTATTAATGACCAGTTCCTGCCCTGCACAGTCCCACCCACACCTGTGGAATGAAACTATGTAGAAAACTAATGACTTGTAACTATGGAGACTGCTCTGGGCCCTCCTCCTTCTCTCTGTCTCTGTCTCTCTCCCTCTCTCTCTGTCAAAAACAGTAAAAATAAATCTTAAAAAATAAATAAGTAAATTTTATCCAATTCATCTTTTCTATCTCTTGAAATAATTGTGTGTTTCTCTGTCATATATTGATATGGTGAATTATATAGATTCTTTTTTTCTTTTCTTTTTTTTTTTTTTGTACTATTCTCACAATTCTGGGATAACTTCTACTTTATTATATTGAATTTTATTTTAACTTGCCTTTTCACTTGGTTAATATTTAACTTTAGAATTTGCACATACATTTGTAATTGAATGGGCCTATACTTTTCTTTTTCCATTGTTTTTATCTAACTATGAAATTAAGATTTTACTAGCCATATGAAATGGGCAGCTTTCTTTCTGTTTTTTTTTTTTGAAAGGTAAGAATAGTTTGGTAGAACGTACCTAAAAATTAGCAAGGCCAGGGAATTTTGTGGAGGAAAAGATTGTGCCATTCAACTTTATGGTTGGTAAAGTTACTTAGCCAAAAACAACAACAACAAAAATAGCCATCACTGCTGCCCTTAGGCTAAGGGGCTATAAAGGTATATTTGCTGGATATGAACCAAGTGCTACATACTATCCTAAGCCTTGTATGTTATTTCATTTACTCCTCCTAATAGCTCTATGAGGAGAACATTGTGTTTCTCATTCTGCTACCATGAGAATTGAAGCTCAGTGTGATTAAGTTACCAATCTAGAGTCAAATATCTGATAGGTGGTGCTTTGGGAAGAAACCTAGCCAGACCCATCTCTAAACCTTGTTCTTTCTGTCTCATGCCATTGTACTCTTAAAGCGTCTTCTTGGGGAAGCTGGGATGGCTCAGCAGGTTAAGAGATCACTTTGCAACACCAGGAACCCAGGGTAGAATCTTGGTCTCGGCCCGTGATGACCCATATGCTAAACGGGTGTGCTTCTCATGCTGGAGGCCCCCAGTTTGGTTCAGCCCCTGTCTCAAGGGGGCATGCCTCCTGCCCTGTTTCCGCCCTGCATGGTCCCTGCCCACCTGTGTGGAATGAAACCATGTTGAAAACTGATGACATACAACTATGGAGACTGGTCTGGGCCCTCTACTCCTTCTCTCTGTCTCTATCTGTCTAATAAAAAAATCTTACGCAAGTTGCAATATTTCTGTCAATGGTAACATGGTTCTAAGCATTCAGGGTTGTATTCTGTTTTTTTTATTTTTTCTTTCTTTTTTCATATATTCATATAATTTTTAGCTTTACTTCATGTGATATGTTTTTTTGGTTTAAGTGAATACAATAAAAATTTGGGGAAAGTGCCTTTAAACTACATTTATTCTCAAAGGTATTTTAATATTTGTTCTTTTTTGGCTATGAGGTTGATTCTGTCTCCTCCTCCCACTCCTACATATCTAAATTGATCATCATACTAATACAGGTATCTCAAAAATACTCACTCAAACAACTGATAATGGAGAAAAACAAATCTCATATTACAAACACCTTAATTCCTAAATTATAAGACTTTCTAATAACAAAGTTTGATAGATCTAAGTTTAGTACTTTTTATTGTTTCTTGGATAAATAGGTCTGAAAAGTAAGGAAAAAAATAAGCAGGGGTAAAATTGTAAGTTAAAGATATGATTGTCAAGCTTGAGATTTCTATTTCATCATTAAGCAATGTTGTGTATTACATTAAGCATAGACATTTAGAAAGATACTGCTAAGCAACAAAAATAAAAATGAAGGACATATATATTTAGAAGCAGTTAATACCCATGCTCATATCATATATATTCTGCTAAACAGAATAATATATGCATAAATAAAGACCAAAAAAAGGTGATCCATAGTTAAAATTGGAAACAATAGGCATTATCATGAATAGGTCATTGTGACATTTTTCTATATTGTAAGAATTCTGGGCTTTCTCCCAATAGGAGCTACATCTAATATTGAAAAACTGAAAAAGATGTTGTATGTTTTTCCATAATTTTCAAGGATTTATCTATCACAAAAGATAGGTAAAGGGTAGGGGGTTATACAATACCCTCTCCTACATATATTGTGATTAAGCTTTTGTGAATTTACTTGTATAGATGCTCTAATAGCCTAGTCGTCAGAAATTTATTTAATTTCTTGGTAGAAAATATATACTACATGCTACACTTGGTAAATATCATAAAAGCAGAGGGTATGAAAAAACATTTTTCTTCAGGAAAACTTACTTTGCTGTCTCTGTTATCTGAATTCAACAAAACATAATACAATGACCAAAAAAAAGAGAGAGAGAGAAAATAGCAATTTAAAATCAATTTCATAAAGGGATTCTACAAGTCCCTTGCCTTTCTGTTGGAAATTCATTGCCTTTTCCCTGCCCCTTCCATTCCCCTCTTCTAAAAAGGAGCTTATATTTGTCTTTGAAAGAAAGTCACCCTAGGGACTGAAGACTATTCACTAATTCTAATGTATTTAAAGCGATTTAATTGTAGTTTCTTCATAGCCTTTGTTTTCTCACTCTTTAATGAACTTCCTGAAAGTCCTATAACCCTTCCCAATATCTTTTTAATAATATTATCTGTATTGCTCTATTAAGGATTATGGTTGTATTTCATAAGACAGGCTTTCTTAGGATTTTCCTGCCTCTTTCTTTGAATGCCTGGAGTGACTCCCGGGAGAGGTTATGCATTGCCCTATATTTGCAGCTTTCAGGAGCACAGTAGTCTCCAGAAAATGACAAAACATCAAGCCTAGGGGTGGCAAATCATGGCCTGCTGTGCATTTTTGGTAAATAAACTTCTACTGGGACACATCTATGCTCATTCATTTACCTATTAGGTATCTCTGTTTTTAACATAGCTGAGTAGTAGAGACCCAGTCTGTATGATTTCCAAAGCTAAAACTATGTACTATTGTGCCAAATGAAGACAAAATCTACTGACCCTTGATGTCTTCTGACCAGTATATAGATGTATTTTGGCCAATTAAAAATTAAATCATTGCTCACCTCCTGTCTCTTCTTGCAGATACCTTACTCTTGATTTTTGGACCACTTGGTTGTCCTGTGACCTTAGCAGTCCAGTAATTTAAGTTATCGACTTGCTACTTGTTCATTGCTAGAGACTGAATGTTTATGTCCCCTCTAAGTTCATATGTTAGAGAGTCTAATGCTCAATCTGATGGTATTTGGAGGTGGGGCCTTTGGGAGGTAATTAGATCATGAAGTTGGAGCCCTCATGAATGTGTTGATTGCCCTTATAAAAGAGCCCTGGGTGAGCTCACTTATCCCTTCTGCCATGTGAGGATGCAATGGAAAGAAGGCTGGCTCTTTGTGAGCAGGAAGTGAGCTCTCACCAGACAATGAATCTGTCAGCACTTTAATCGTGTACTTCCAGTCTCCAGAACTATGTGAAAAAAATTTATATTGTTTCTAAGCTACCCAATCTGTGGTACTCTCTTACATATGTTTTTTAATTAATTTTTTTTTTATTGTTTGACAGATCAAGAGACAGAGAGAAAGGGGAAGGCCCAGAGCAGTCTCCATAGTTGCACATCATCAGTTTCAACATAGTTTCATTCCACACGGGTGCTCTTAAGGCCACACAGGGTGGGAACCAAACCGGGGGGCCTCCCACATGGGAAGTACATCCCAGTTCAGCATATGGTCCCATATGAGCTGGGCCTGGGACTTGATACCTGGACCCCGTGGCTGCAAGGCAAGTGCTCAACCAGCTGAGTCATCCTGGCATCCCCTCTGGTATTCTCCTATAGCAGCACAAATAAACTAAGGCCTCTATCAATTTTATTTAAAATTGGAGGAAAGATTTTTCAACTCTCTATATTCCCAAATGATACCCATGAATCTCCATTTCTCTCTTCCTCCTTTTTTCATCCATACAATTTAGCTCCTAAAAAATCTGAGTAATTTGAGAGATTTTTCCTGTCGCTTTTGTGTAGTATTAAAATAATATGGTGACTTGCTTTCTGGATTCTTTTTTTCTGGCTTGGTTCCAAACTTTACTTTTTTCTGGGTCTTCTCATTTCTTCCTCACTTTTGTCTCTACCTTGTTCTATTTGATTTTACCCCAGCAGATTTTCATCCTTATTAAGTCTGCTTCAGAAAGGAAACTTGGAAAGTTCTTTATTAGAAGACACATGGAGATATATAGTATTTATTTTTACTATTTTGCAGATGAGGATACCAAGGCTTGAAGAAGTCAAGTATGATGTATTCAAGGTAACATGCAATAATTGGGAAGCTGGAAGATCTAACAAAAACTTGTCTGATTCCAAAGACCATGTCTTGATCACAGTATTAGACTTGCAAATGTTCAGCAAGACCTGTTTTTATTCTTTTCTCTCTTCATTTTCTCACCCACTGCTCTAATCCTCTCTAAAGTCTTCTAAAAATAACCGCCTCATCCTTTCCCAGCTTCCATGCCTGCTGACATTGATCTGATCCCTTGCTTCATTGAAAAAATACAAAACAAAAGATGTTATAACCTCTGTGGTTAAGTTCTAACTGGTCAGAAAAATATGTGAATACTCAAATTTCATATATTTTATTGCCACTGACAAAAACTTTAACTATTCCACCATTGATTCTTGCTTATTTTTGCTCATTTTCCAATTACTGCTCATTATAAATTCTTCATTCTAGCCACATCAATCTACTCATTTTCTGTAGTGCTGCCATTTAATTTCACCCTTATTTTTGCTCATGCTGCCATCTCTTCATATAATGTCCCCTCTTTCCATTGCCATCCTTTAAAGTCAGATGATTAGGTGGCCTGCTAGGTGAAGGCTTCCCCAATACCTTCAATAGTGAGGCTGAATTTATGGTTCTTTAATGGTCCTCACACAATCATTGGAAATTATCTGTATTATAGAATTCATCAGAGTGTGATTAGGTGAGTTATTTGTGCAACTGTCTATTCTGCTAGACTCTGAATTTACTGCGGAATGGGACAGTACTTTACACACTTTCTAATTCCAGAGCCTCACAGTGTTGGAACACAGTACTTACTTAAATAAGTTTTGCTAGGTGAAACCAATTAGTATCAGTGAGGTTATGTTGCTATTATATGATCAGTTTGAGCTTCTTATTTAAAAAACAAGTATTTAACAACTGTATACTTATTTTGCCTTTGTGTTATTATTGATCTAATGACATGTATTCAAAACTATAACATAATAAGCATGATTAAACAAGTAGACATTATTTTGTTTACTGATATGAGGGCTGTCTGGAAAAAAAACCAACCTCTCAGTTACAATGGCTGGATATTTTCCAGAAAGCCCATGTATTTGCCACAAAATTAACTTTTTTTCCTACATGACAGTTCTCTGAGAATTATTTGAGTGTGAGTAATATTTATTCATGTAGTTTGTCATGCCCAGAAAAAATAAATATTTTAGTTAACATTTGTAATCAGCTTTTCTTATTTTTGGATCTAGTGGTTTATATTCACTAAAAAAAAAAATTGAATTTTAGACATAAATTAAACAGCGCTAATATAAAGCCAAATTCATATTGATTTTCTTTCCTCCATCCTTACATACCTCCTCAACTTACATATCCATCATTCACTTATTCATTCACTCATTTAATAAATCACATATGTATTTAAAGCTAATAGATGTTATGTCTAGATAGGTCTAGAATTTGCTCAAGTGAAATGTGATGCATCTCTGTGGAATAGATTCTGCTTTAATTTTTCAAGTCACAACAAGACAGACATTTTGGAACCTCAAGAGACATAGACTATACAACATTATTTTATTATTTATTTTATGATCAAATGTAGTCTTAGATGATAATTACAAGTTAATAGAACTACTTCTGATTCTCGACCTGAAGGTCAAATTATTCAATTGTCCCAGTGGGTCTAGGTTCTCAGTTATCATAACTCTTAATGACTGGAATTGATAAGTGATGGAGTCTTACCTTACAGACAAGTAAAATACTTTATAGGCTTAGGGGCTCCTGTTGCAAAGGGGTGGGTTTTTTTGGCTCCTTCTCAGTATAGAAGTTATGGGTCTTTGGATGAGATTTAAACATAATTTTCTTACCTCACTTGCGACACTTCAGAGAACGTATATCTTTATTTTGAAATAGAAATAATAGTAGCAAACAATTTCTAGGAAACTAGATGATATTTAGTGTTCACTTTCTTTACTGCAATACGCAGTCTCTAGTTTTGGAAAGAGGCACACAGATCTTACAGCAAGTTGTTTTAGGAAAATAGAAACACTATATACAGTGTGCTAAAGTTATCTGTTTTCCACAAGAAAGGAAACTGTTTTCCAGTGAGTGTTGTTTTGTTTTTCAGGCCTTATGCAGGAGATTCTTCTCAAGAATCTGTCATCAGGCAGTTTATAATTAAACCTGTAAAACATTTTACCAAAGATTATAAAACAATGTGCAAAGTTCTGAGTTAGTAAGTAACTAGAATAGATAGTATTACGTACCTTAAAATGATTTTCAAGGGTACTGTTTTCACAAAGCACAATTTGCAGATAGTGTCTCTCCTAGAGGGTAATACCTATGAGCTATAAATTGGACATAGCTTTCAGCTAGCTTTTCTGTTGTTTTTCTTTTTAAGATTTATTTTAGTTTTTTTGACAGAGGGACAGAGATGTGGGGAGAGCACAAAGCAGTCTCCATAGTTGTACGTCATTAGTTTTTGACTTAGTTTCATTTCACAGGTGGACACAGGGCCGCATAGGGCAGGATCCAGGCAGTGTGCATGTACACAACCCAGGGGCCTCCTACATGTGAGGCACTGGGAACTGAACCTGGGGCCTCCCACAAGGAAGCTCGCCCTGGTGGGAACTGAAATGGGGTGAGAAGCACAACCCAGTTCAGCATATGGGGTCTGCATGGGTCAGGTCTGGGACTCAATCCTTGGACCCCAGGAGCTATAGTGTGAGCACTCAACCAACTGAGCCATCCTGGCTTCCCATTGGCTAGCTTTGTTTCCTAATTTATGTGGGAAATATAAATTATATTCTGAAAACAAAGTAGGAAAATTCAATAAAGACAACATTCAAGAAATAAAAAGAAACCAGCTCTCTGGAGCAATTTGCTGTGAAAGAGAGAAATCCTAAAGGCTTTATGCTCCCCAAAAAACTATTGTACTGTAGACTCTCTGTTATTTGAAACTCAAGCAGCTGCTTTCAAGCAACCAGCAAAAAATTAAATTAAATTAAAATTAAAAATTATAGAAATAATATGTTAAATAAAAATTAAAACACAATCTCAGCATGTTTTGCAGTTGCACATTGTAAACTACCTGACTTTGCATTAGAGGTATAGGGCCTCAAGGCAAGCAGATATTTGTTCATTTTTTCAAGAAAGATGCGTGCCCCACAACTGTCCCCCCACTCCTCCCCCCTATCCTGGTAACCACCAAACCATTGAGTGTGTCCATAATGTGGGGGGAGGTGGGAGTGGGCACTAGATATAAGGTGATGGAAGGGGAACTGATACTGAGTGATGGGCACATAATACGATGCATGAATGATGTGAGGTGGACTTGTACATCTGTAAACTGTCTAATTGTTACCAACCAATGTAACCTCATCAAATTTAACAATAAATTAAAAAAAAAAAAAACCAATAAAATAACTCTTTTTTAAAAATCAAAAAAAATAAAAAAATAAAAAGAAAGATGCGTGCAAGTTTGCCAGTATAGCATCATCTGGTGCAAATAAATTACAAAACTGTCCACATCCACTTCTGATCCTGTCCTAGCTATATCATCAGATCCTGATGATCCTGATGTGATATCTACTCAATAAACTCTCCACCCTTATTGTAACAGGTTTAAACATGTGTATTTTTTCTAAGTTACTTGAAATTTTAAAAAATTGTTAGTGAAGTTTATAAAGTTGAAAAGTTTATTGACTGTCATTTAACTAAAATTGCACTGCATTGGCAAAGTTGTTTTTGTAATAAAACTGTTACATTAAGTTTATCTTTGTCTTAATTTGCTTTTAATTACTGTATTTCATTATTAATATCAAAGCAATACAGAGTTTATGGTATAGTATAATATGGGGGTAATGTATTAGGCCTATTTTTTAATAGCAACTCTCAAGCAACCTGAGACTACATTTATCCAGTATCTACCAAGTCCCAATTCCCATGGTTAACTGAGAGTCTACTGTGTTATGGTAATCATAGTTCAGAACTTGTGGCTTTGAAGTCATACACACAAAAATTCAAGTTTGGACTCCTTATTAATTATGTGACCTTGGACACATTATTTACCTGTCCTAATTATCATTCTATCACTTGTGAGATGCCCCAAAAAACTATTTTGAGGATTAAAAAATGTTAGGTTGTAAACATTTAAAATATATTGCCTGATACATAGCAAACCCTCAAAATACATTTATCATCTTTGTATTACTACAATGGTGCCCCTGAATTAGTTTAAAATATCTGAAATAGTTTAAAGTATATCTAGTTAAGAAAGTGTCAGAATAAAAGACAGTAAGATAAAGGTGTTACAAAGGGATCATGGCAAGGCACCCACACTTTAGGAAAAGTGACCATAGATCTAATCCTAAATTTTGAGGGCCAGACACTCAGTTTTGTCAGGATGCATATTGTTCAATAGACTCAGGTGGATCAGGAGATGCTTTCATCTTTGGGCTCATTTTAATACTACAATTTACTACCCAGAGTACTTTCTATTTTTTATCCTAAAAACCAATTTGGTCATTGGAAGTTATCATTGTGAGCACAGAAGCCAATCAAGCCATTGCTTTGTGAAATAGTTATCCAAGCTGCTTAAAAACCCAATGAGGTCTCCTGACCTAGAAGACTATACTTTTTTAATAATGGTATACTTTAGGATCTCTTTGCTTTGGTTAGTGCTAAACAAAAAATCTAACCAATCTTTTGCTTTTTTTCACTGTTCTTTTTCAGTACTTCATAAAATCGACCATATTAGTTTTCTATTGCTGCTGTAAAAAACTTCCACAAACTTAGTGGCTTAAAACAATATATATACATCTTGTAGTTTTGGAGGTCGGAAGTCTAAAATAGGTCTTTGTGGGCTAAACTCTGGTTGTCAGCAGGGCTGTGTTTATTTTTTCTGAAGGCTCTAGGGGACAATCTGCTGCTTGCCTTTTCCAGCTTCTAGAACCTGCCATATTTCTTGGTTTCTGGCCCTTTTCCATCTTCAAAGCCAGCAGAATAACATTTTATATCAATTTCTCTGTCTTTCTGTCTCTTCTTCTGTGTCTCTCTCATTCTCCTGCCACTTTCTTTCACTTATAAATCCTTGTGATTACATTGGGCCCATCTGGAAAATGCTTGATTATTCCCCAACCCCTACCCTCATCTCAAGATCCTTAACTTAAACACATTTGCAAAAACACATTCGAAACTCTGCTTATAAGGATGCTCAGTGATCTCAGGAAGAACTTCAATGGAGAGGTAGGATACATAAAAATGGAGATAGAAAACATAAAGAACCAGTCATAAATGAAGAAGACAATAACTGAAATGAAGAATACATTAGAGAGAATCAATAGTAGATAGATGAAGTAGAGGATTGAAGCAGCAAATTGTAAGATAAGGTAACAGGAAACACCTAGTCAGAACAGCAAAAAGAAAAAAAATGGATTAAAAAAAATGAAGATAGTTTACAGGGCTTCTGGGACTACATCAGGCATACCAACATTCACATCATAGGGGTATCAGAAGGATAAGAGAGAGAGCAAGGAATTGAAAACCTATTTTAAAAATTAATGATGGAAAACTTTCTAACCAGGAGGAGAAAATGGACATACAATTCAAGGAGCACAGAGAGTACCAAACACTACAAACTAAAAAAAAAAAAATTGTACCAAGACACATCATAATTAAAATACCAAAGGTTCAAGACAAAGAGAAAATCTTAAAAGTGGCAAGAGAAAAATAGTTATCAAAAAAGGAACTTCCATTAACCTGTCAGCTGATTTCTCAACAGAAACTTTGCAAGCCAGAAGAGATTGGCATGAAATATCCAATGTGATGAAAAACAAAGACCTATAACCAAGATTACCCAGCTAAACTATAATTTAAAATTGACAGACAGATCGAGAACTTTACAGACCAAACAAACAGCAAAACAACAACAAACAACCAAAAAAATAATAATAATTTAAGAAGTTTATCACTACCAAGACAGTATAACAAGTAATCTCAAAAAGACTTCTTTAAATTAAAAACAAAAAACAAATAAAAATACGAATAATAAAATGTCATATCTGCATATTTATCAACAGGTACTTTGTAGTGGATTAATGCTACAATAAAAAGATAGAGTGGCTGAATGTATAAGAAAATAAGACCCTTATGTGCGCTGCCTACAACAGATTTACTTCAGATCAGAAGACACACAGACTGAAAGTAAAGGTTTAGAAAAAATATTTTATAAAAATGGAACCAAGCAAACAAACTGGGGTAGCAATACTTATATCAGACAAAATAGACTTTAAAACAAAGGCTATAACAGGAGACAAAGAAAGACTCAGTTATCCTACATCTGGGTGTTTAACCAAAGAAACCCCAAATGCTAGTTGAAGAGAATGTGTGCATCCATATGTTCATTGCAGCATTGTTTACAGTGGCCAAGATGTAGAGGCAACCTGGGTGTTTGTCAGGGATGAATTAATAAAGAAGAGATGGTAGATATATGCAATAGTATGTTACTTGGCCATGTATGAGAATGGGTTCTTGCCATTTGCATTGGCATGAATGGACCTAGTCAGAAAGAGAAAGATAGATAGATACAAATGTGATTTTGCTTATATATGGAATCTAAAGGACGAAATGAATAACAAAACAGAAACAAACTTACAAAAACAGAGAACATTTTCATGGTTGACAGATGGGAGGGGGGTTGGGTCATAAGTGAAAAAGGGGAAGGGATTAAGAAGTACAAATTGGTTGTTACAAAGTAGCCATGGGGATGTAGGGTATAGCATCAGGAATATAGTAAAAAATATAATAACCATATGTGATGTGAGATGGGTCCTAGATATTTTTAGGCAATGGATGTGAGAGGTTTGGAGGCCAGGGTAAAAATGTGAAGAGATTAAGTACAAATTGGTAGTTACAAAATAATCATAAGGATGTTAAGTAAAGTATAGGGAATTTAGTCAATCATATGGTAATAACTCTATGAAGTGTGATAAAAAAATATGGTGAATGTTTAAATAAAATTTATTACAGTGAAACACACACTGACATTAGCCTCCTCCAAATACTCCTCACTTTGAACACACTTACCCCATTGTTCTGGGGACTTCATGAAGCAGTTCTGAAAGTCCTTTTTGTGAGTGTCTTTAGTTGTGATATTGTAGCTGCCTCCATGTTCTGAATTAATTCAAAATGTTTACCTTCATTTTGACTTTGGGGAACAGCCAGAAGTCGCACGGTGCTAGATCCAGTGACTAAGGTAGATGACAACACACTGCAGTATTTTTACTTGGCAAAAATTGCCATAGAAGAAACGATGTGTGTCTTGAATCAGTTCAAGACATTGAAGCAGCCACAACAGCACAACTAAAGACACTCATGAAAAAGGACTTTCAGAACTGCTTCAGAAAGTGTCAAGAGCAATGGGATGTGTGTTCAAAACAAGGGGCAGTGTTTTGATGGGAATTAGTGGCGATGTGTCATTTTTTTTTAAGATTTATTTTTATTAGTTTTTGACAGAGAGAGAGACAGAGATAAGTGGGAGGTGCCAGAGCAATCTCCATAGTTGACAGCATTCATTTTCCATATAGTTTCACTCCACAGGTGGGCGCGGGGCTGCGTAGGGCGGGAACTGGGCCAGGAGTCTCCTGCATAGGCCAGGCTAGACTGAACTGGGGGCACACCCCAGCTCAGCATATGGGTCTGCCTGGGCCGGAGCTGGGATTCGATCCCTGGTCTCTGGGGCTGCAAAACTAGCCCTTTACCCACTGAGCCATCCCAGCTTCCCCTGATGTGTCTTTTATTGTTAAGAATTTTTCTTTTCTTTTCTTTTTTTTTTTAAATATATTTTTTATTTTTATTTTTGACGAGAGAGAGAGAGAGAGAGAGAGAGAGAGAGAGAACTGAGCTGGGGGAACTCCCCAGTTCAGCATATGGGTCCACATGGGCCAGGGCCGGGATTCTATCCCTGGTCCCCGGGGCTGCAAAGTGAGAGCTTAACCCACTGAGACATCCCGACTTCCCCGAGTAAAGAATTTTTAAAATTTAAACATGCTCTTTATTTTTTGATCATACCTCATTCAGTGCCAGGTGGATATTAGACTAGTTAGGGGGATTACTTCTTAAGTTATATAAATGTTTAGCCACTACGCTGTATACCTGAAATCAATATAATATTGAATGTCAACTGTAATTGAATAATTTTAAAAATGGCAGAAAGTTAAAGAGGACTAAGACGTTCAAATTTCCATGAATAACACAAATAAGTCATGGAGATGTAATGTACAGCATAGGGAATATAGTCAATAGTATTGTGATAACATGGTATGGTTTCACTTGGTTGCTGGACTTACCATAGTGATCACATCTTTAGGTATATAAATATAGGATAGGTATGGCATGCTCCTGAAACTAATATAGTATTGTAAGGTAGCCATGTTTAATAAAACTTTTAAAAATTAATATAAATAATTAGATCTCTTCTCAATTGACCACATGAGTATCTTCTCTCAAGTCTTTTTTCAAATGATTTACTTGTTACACAGTGCTTTACTATTAAGTAGTCTAGATTTTATCACAGGTTCAATGTATCAGAGATTTATCTTGTAACTTGTGCTTATTCGTTTTCTAGGGATACTGTAACAAAGTATCGTAAACCAGTGTCTTAGAACCATACAAATGCATTCTCGCATAGTTCTGGAGAAGTGTGAAATCAAGATATCTGCAGGACCATGCTCTCTCTGAGACACTGAGTAGTATTCCTTCTTACTTCTTCCTAGCTTTTGTTGGTGGCTGTCAATCCTTGGCATTCCCTTGGCTGGCAGCTGCCCCACCTCAATCTCTTCCTCTGTCATCACATGATATTTTCTCTGTGTGTCTTCACATGGCATTCTTTGTCTTTTGTTTCTCTCTTCTCTTCTTATAAAGAAAGCAGTACTATCAGAATAAGGACCCACCCTTCTCCAACATGAACAGCATCATAAATAATTACATTGCTAACAATTGTATTTTCAAATAAGGTAATATAGGCCTGGGAGTTAGGACTACAGTATATCTTCTTTGGGGGGACACAGTTCAACCCATAACACCAAATGTACCATATTTGGAAAAATATTTTTATAACTTGTTATTTTTATAACTTGTTATTTTTATAAATTGTGTATTTTGGCACTGTTGTCTCAGATTTATATAAAAGGATGTCATAAATAATAATGTATAAAATAACTATTGTGCTTTTTATAAGTGTTTCTCTAAGTATGTTTCAAACAATGCAAGTTTTTGAAAATGCTCTAAGGAAAATAGAGTGTGTCATTAACTAATTGTGGGATATACTGAATGGTATTCTACCTTTTATGTACCCTTCTTTGAAGTCCTAGTGCCCCTTAGGATATTAAAGTCACTGAGAAGTACTGTGTAAAACCTATTGAACCAAACACAAAGTTCCTCAAACATATTTGATGTCAAGACTCTTCATCGTGTAATGCTTGTTACTTTGCACAACTACCTGGTAAATGCTGAATTGGGGGATTATATACATACTATTGTTTCTTTTCATTAAGAACATGGACAAGGGAAGCCAGGATGGCTCAGTGGGTTAGGCGCTCACTTTGCAGCGCTGGGGACCAGGGATCAAGTCCCGGCCCCAGCCTGTGTGGAACCATATGCTGAGCTGGGAGCTCCCCCAGTTCAGTTCTCTCTCTGTCTCTGTCTCTGTATCTCTCTCTCACTCTGTCAAAAAACAATAAAAATAAATAAATATTTATTAAGAACATAGACAGATTACTCAGCCTCTGTATGCTTCAGTTTTCTCAGCTAGAAATGAGAATAATAATTGTAGTTACATCATAAAAATTATTGAGACTATTAAA
>PVKE010036529.1:0-16354 GCA_004027555.1 Craseonycteris thonglongyai | reverse complement strand
TGAGAAAATAGATTTCTGTTGTTTAAGCCCACTGAGTCTGTGGTACTTTGTCACTCCAGCCCTAGAAGACTAATAGGGGGTGGGAAGATGAGGGCAGGTAAGGGAGAGATTAGATTCAGCCATTTCTAAAGAGTAAAGAACTGCTTAGAAGTAGGTGGAACATGGTTAGGGAAAAGCAACACACATAAAGGAAACAGGATGTACCATAAAGTCAAAACTGGAAAACCTCTATTCCCTCTGAGAAGTGGCTGACTCATCTACCTAAGCCACCAGTTAAGACCAAAGAGTGAGGCTGTTCTCATACATACTGTTCATGGCCAGAATTTCAAGCTAGCTGGGTCATTTATTTTCCTCACATCACTAATACTTATAGTGCCTAACATTTATTAAATGGTTATTATATGATAGGTCCAATTTTAAGCACTTTAGTGATATTAACATGTTCCCTACTCAGAACAGTTCTGTAAGGTACTTTTATTAATCTCATTTTACATGTGTAAGGCATAGAAAGGTAAATAAATCTCCCTAGTGTGCAGAGCAAATAAATATAAGAAAAGAAAAATGAATTTCATAAGCCATTCTGGTTTTCAAACCCATGTTCACAAACACTTAGAACTGTTCTAGAATCGTGCATTTGTATGCTCTTTAACCATTCTCTAGGGTTTTGTTTTGTTTTTTCATCTTATTTGAATATTAATCCTTTCCTAAAGTTAGATTATTATAAAAATATGGAGTACACTTCAGCCCTGATGATATTTTTGAATTATGAAAAAACTCTGAACTCTAGACTTTGTTAAATGAACAATAAATTCTTTCATGTTTTAAACTACTTACCATCAGGGTTTCTGTTACTTGCAGACAATATTTTTCTAACAGATTTAACATATAAGAAAAACAAAAATCGGGTAACTGATGAAACATACAAAAAAATGAAAAAAAAATTTTCTTATATTTCTACCAAATATCTAAACCCCTGAAAACAGAAATGCAGATATGTTATAAACCCCAATTGAATGAATAAATAAATAAATGCTGGTAGTTTTTAGAATAGGGATAAAAGTTTTGACATGTATAAGAAAGACACAAATTTGATAGACAAAATTTATGATGCTAAATAAAAAACAAAAATTTGGCCATATTTTTATTGACTTAATAAAACTTTTTATTGGGTAGACTTCAGAAAGCAGATGAAGTGGGAAAACCAAAAGAGGGGAATGTTAAAATAATCAATAACCACATGGCAGAATTCAAAAAAGCATTCTCCTAAGGAGGGAGAATTTATAGTATTGAAGTAAAACAAGATCTGGATTACAATTCAGTGCTCAAATAAGTAGAATATCAGATCATATTAATTTGAGGTGTGATCTATGAGGAGCCCCTTAACTGGAGGCAAGATGTCTGGTCCTTTGCAAAATCAAGAGGGGTAGATGTATGATATCTGAGCCTCCATCTAAATCTGCACTAGAAATTCTGTGTTAATTTATCTAGTAATCTTTGGTTACATTCTTTAAAAAACAAACAAATAGTTTTCAATAAAGTTAAACATGGGTATTTCTTCAGTGGGAATATTAAATCAAAGGTCAAATAAAAAGGACCTTGGAACTATCATATTCCACATTACCAAGTAAAAATGCAAACCATGGAAACATGCACATTTGCAGGAATTAATTAACAGTATACACTGTTAAATATCTCACTCAATTCCACAAAATCTGTTAAAGAAAGCCATGAAGGAAGAAAAGCATTCTCTATCAATCATCAGGCAAAACCTAATTAAATAGTACCTTCTAGAAAAATGGTTCATCCACCCATTAAGAACATTATAGCAAAAAAACAAAAAAAGACTATTATGACAATGGTCGTTGAGATTGCAGGTCCTCCTTGATAGCTGACAAAGGAAATGAAGTGATATTTCATTTACACAGAATCATGACTAGGTTATCAAGCACAGGCCCTATGACCTGTGAACTAGGAAGCAATCCCTCCAGGTTCACCAAGGACTGCAGAAGAAAGTGCTTGGGATGATGGTGATAAATGGGAACTATTCAACTGCTCAGTAGTTTGAAGCTGCTATTTACTGAGGCTTACACAACAATTTAACACATGCTGTGAAGTGCTTAGAAATGTAATAAAAAACCCTATTTATCACTAGTAAAGCTTAGAGTCAAAGCATTCACCTGTGACTGGGCTGATCCTGTGGCTACTGGTTTTCAAATATGTCTTTATCAGGAAGAACATAAAGATTTATTATTTGGAGGTGGGTGTTTAAGGCAGAGACCTTGAACATTTTTGCAATTAAAAGTTACTTTTTATTTTCCTAGGAATTTGGGATCATGGGTGGTTTGGGGGCAAACAGTTGAATGATAAGCTGGACTTCTGAGCAGAGTAGAGAAGCAGACAATGCTAATACTGGTAGTTCAAAAACCATAAATGAAAGAAAATGGCAGAAAAACAGGTAAAGTAAACAGCTTGAAAAATGGAAACATAGTATATTTTTGAGATTTGAGGTCATCTACATTTTTATACTAGTTATAATAGTACTTTATAATTCTACTACTGTTACTACTGAAATTACTACTGATACCACCACTACTTATTATTTATGGAATACTTACACTGTGCTGTTCTTTAGTAAAATTATTCAAAAAATATGTACTTCATCCCTGCTAGATGCAGAACACTGCTGTTAGTTCTGAGAATACCCTAACATAGTTTTTCTCTTTCAGTGCTAAGCACTTTCAATGGTAAGCTATTTCATATGGCTGTATTTCAGGTCTAATGATGTAACTATGGTGGTTATTCAGTATTTCCATTAAACAAGAATCTTCATAGATGACAGAGGACAGAATGTACAGTGAAGCATGTGTTAATTTAGGGCAAAGAAATGCTAAGTGATTAGGAAAAACCTAGAAGAGACTTGCAAGGCTACATGAGAGGAACGGTGGTTATCAACTTCTATACATCCTGAGTAGAACCATAGGAATAATCCTCAGTGTGGCACAACTTCCATTAATTCAGTGAGCACTGAGTTCCTATTGAGCTAACTAGAGTACTATGGGTTTTTTAATTAATTTTTTTATTCTGTGAAAATTTGAGGAAATGTATCACATGCTGTTGGAAGAAAGGATACAGACAGATCCTGAGTATCCTTCACCCAGCTTCCTCCAGTGGTGATGTCTTACGAAACCAATTCAACATCACAACCAGGATGCTGACATTCATACAACCAAGATAGAGAATATTTCTATCACCACAGGATCCCTCATATTGTCCTTATGCAGCCACAACCATTTTCTTTGTACCTCCAACCACTCCCTAGCCCCTGAAAACCACTAATCTGTTCTAAATTTCTATAATTTTGTCATTTCAAGAATGTTATACAAATGTGATTATATACTATATAACTTTTGGGGAACTGGCTTTTCTTACTGAGCTTAATTCTCTAGAGCAGTGGTCCCTGACCTTCTTGGCATCAGGGACCAGTTGCACGGAAGACAATTTGTCTGTGGGGTGGGGATGGGGCACGTCGAGGTGGGGATGCATATACGGTTCACGATAGGGTTCCTGTTCCTAGGAGAATCGAATGCCACAGCTGATCTGACAGGAACTGCAGCTCGGGCAGTCGTGCGAGTGATGAGGAGCGGCTGTAAATACAGATGAAGCTTCGCTTGCTCACCTGCCCCTCACCTCCTGCTGTGTGGCCTGGTTTCTAACAGGTCACAGACAGGTACCAGTTTGTGGCCTGGGGGTTGCAGACCCCTGCTCTGGAGATTTACCTAGGTTATTTGGTGTATCAATAGGCCACTCCCTTTCATTACTGAGTAGCAATTCTATGGTATAAATGTACCACCATTTGTTTGATCCTTCACCCATTGAAGAACACCTGGTTCTTTCCGGTTTTGAGCTGTTACAAATAAAAACTTCCATAAACATTTACAGACAAGTTTAACCTGAACAAAAGTTTTCCTTTCTCTAGGATAAACACCTATGAAGTCAACTGCTGAGTAGGGTAATAATTACAAATTTAGATTTTTAAGAAACTGCCAAATTGTTTTCAGAGTGGCTGCAGCATTTTACATTCCACATACAATGTAAGAATGATTCCGTTTTTCCATATACTCTACAGCATTTGGTATTGTTACTGTTTTTTTCTTTTTTCTTTTACCCATTTTGATATGTGTGTATTGATGTCTCACTATAATTTTAATTTGCATTTTTTAATGGTGAATAATGATTGATATCTTCTTTGCATTTTTCTAATGGTGAATAATGATTGATATCTGTATATCTTTTTCAGTGTGATGTTTCTTCCTGCCTTTTTCTTATTTGCTAATTGGATTGTTTGATTCTTTTAACTGTTCAGTTTTGAGGGCGCATCTATATTCTAGACACTAGTCTTCTGTTGAATATGTGATTTAAAAATATTTTCTCCAAGTCTGTACCTTGTCTTTTCATCCACTTAACAAGCTCTTTCACAATACAAAAATTTTTAATTTTTTTATTTTTTAAAGATTTATTTTTATTGGTTTTTGACAGACAGAGAGACAGATAGAGAGAGACAGAGAAAAGGGAGAGGGCCCAGAGCAGTCTCCATAGTTGACAGCATTAGATTTCCATATAGATTCACTCCACAGGTGGGCATGGGGCTGCGCAGGGCAGGAACTGGGCCAGGGGCTCCCACATAGACCCCGGCAAAAACTGAACTGGGGGGCACACACCAGTTCAGCATATGGGTCCACATGGACCGGAGCCAGGATTCGAACCATGGTCTCCGGGGCTGCAAAGAGAGCGCTTAACCCGCTGAGCCATCCAGCTTCTCCTTTAATCTTGAAACACATATTTTATTGTTTTTATATTTCTAAGTCCACTGATTTCTGCTCTTTAGTGTTTTCTTCTGCATGCTTTGGGTTTATTTTGTTGTCCTTCTTCTCAATTTTTGAAGTCAGAGCTTAGATTGACTTAAAACATTCTCACTTTCCTAATGTGAGCATTTAGTGCTTTGAATTTCCTACACAGTGCGATCTCACTGCGTGCCACAAATCTTGTTATACTGTTTTTAATTTTATGTAATTCAAATGCATACTTTCATTTCCCTTTAGACTTCTTTATTGATCCATGAGTTATTTAGAAATGTGCTATTTAGTTCTAAGTATTTGGACATTTCCTGTTATTCTGTCATTGAATTCTAGTTTCATAAATCCACAAGCTATGTTTTTTGTCAAATTTGGGAAATTTTCACTCATTAGTTTTCCAAATATATTTTCAGTTCATCTTTCTTCTCTCCTTCTGGAATTTTGGTGACACAAATGTTAGATCTTTTTTTTTATATAATTGCACATACATTTGAAATTGTTCATTTTGTTGTGTTTTATTTTGTTTTGTTTTCAGTATTTCTCTCTGTTCATATGGGTCAATTTTCATTTATTTTTTTTATTTCAAGTTCATTAATCATTCTGCTGCTCTCTCCATTTGCTGTTCATCTTATCTTTTTCTTTTTTTAAACTTGGATACCATATTTTTGAGTTTTCAAATTCCATTTGTTTCTTCCTTCTATTTTCTATTTCTATACTGAGATTTTCCATTTTTTTTCTTTTATGAGGACTGTCCAGAAAAAGTCAGCCATTGTCAATGTAACAAAAAGTTTACATGGCTGGATACTTTCTGGATACTTTGTGGAGAGCCCTCATATTTCACATATGTCAATAATTCTTCATTAAAATGTTTTTATGACATCTGCTTTAAAACTCCTTGTCTAATAACTCTATTACCAGTGTCTTCTCGGTGTCACATCTATTCATTCTTTCTTTATTCATTAGAAATCTTCCTGATATTTTTTTTATGATGAGTAATTTTTTTATTAAAATCAAGACATTTTGGTATGATGTTACAAAACTCTGCATCTTATTTAGATCTTCGATTTAACAGGCCTCCTCGGTGTAGATTCTTCATGCCAGTTGGAGATGGAATTCTAAGTTATCTTGAAAGCCTCCATTGAAGTCCCTGGGGGAAGGTACTCATTACGCTTGGGCTCCCGCGGAAGTATGACCCTCCACTATGCTTCTGCTATACTACCCTGTATGGGAGAGTTCAGGAAGCCCATGATTGCTCCCTATGACTGTTCCCCATGAAGCTTAAACCGACTGGACCAGAGGGTGGCCTCTTTACTGCTGCGTGGCAGTGAAGGTCCTAATTCTCCACTAGGCTTCCTCCAATACCAGCCCATGTGGAGAAAGAGGGAGGCTGCATTACTGCTGAATGAAAGGTTAAAGTCACCAAAGGCTTCTCATGTGGTCTCCACAAGCATCATGGCAGGTGGGAGTCAGGGAGGCATCCACGTTCATTCACTGCCAAGCAAGGATGAATCTTCTAGCCGCAGAGGACTGAGGATGCCTCACTGCACACCAGTAATTGTGTAAATCCTGATTCTCTACTCAGCTTTTGCTAATCAGAGTGAGGTGAACCTTCAGTTTCTTTCTGTGTGTTTTGGCTGAATGAGAGCAGTTATTGTCTGATAGTGTTCTGCTTTGCTATTTTACCCCTTTCTTATTTTTTTCACAAGAGAAAGTGAGTTTTTCATGGGCCCATTTTTATACTCTGTACCCACTGGTGTTTCTGCGTTGTGGTTTGTCCAGCACCTAGTCTGGGCTACATGAGGCAAAAAGAAAACCCAACAAAACACTGATATACTTTCTTCAACTTCAGCATCCCCTAGCTCAGGGGTGGTGAACCTTTTGGCGATTGAGTGCCAAAGTTTATGAAATAAGAGTATACTCGCTCGACTCGCGTGCCAACCCATCGAGTGAGATAGAGGTATCGATTATTTTTATGTCTATAAGAGGCATAGGATGTTTTTAAAACAAAAAAGCAATAAGTTTTTAAATGGTATTCACAATTATTTGTTTTGAAGTTTAAATATTTTATCAGAGTGCATAACAAAGTTAATGTATAAATTAAATACCATAGAAAATCTCTACCAGTCATTTATTACGTTTTTGTTCGGTGTAGAATAACATGGTATTATAATAAAATTATAATTTATATGAAACAAAAAGGAAAAAAACATGTGACAGAATTAAATTATAATAATAAACAGTAGTCGTCAAATGTACAGAGTACCCATGAAAATTAAAGAATCCCCTATCATTGTTAGTATGATTTCTGTTGTTGTGCAGAAGAAGACAGATGAATCACATCAGGTTTATATTTTGTTGTTTTTAACATTACACAAGCTGCACTTGAGGCATCAGTTAAATTACTCCTAAAATCGGACTTGACTAGGCTCCTAATTGAAAATAATGATTCACATGAGTAAGTAGAGGAAAATATCGAGAGTATTGCCACTGCTACATTTTTCAGACACTGAAAATTTTCAGGCAAGGAATTCCATGTTTTCAGAACTGTCCCCCTCTTTTCCACATGACGCAACATCTATCTATTGCTATAAATTTACAGTTGGCATCAACCAAAGCAAGTAATACAATAGACAAGTATTCCGTATAATTAAAAATGTATACGGCACTCTTTTTTGTCTTCCCATCTGCCACTTAGTCAGATCAATTTTAGTTGTCATTTGGACCCTGTAATCTAAACTTACCGTGAAATTGCCCTTAGCGCCCTCCCTGCTCCGCATGCGAAAATAATTGCTCCGCGTGCTACAGGTTCGCCACCCCCGCCCTAGCTGGTCTCTCTTTATGTATGTAATGGTAATTTTTTGTTTGTACTTAAAAGGGAGGAAAATAGTAATGAAAGTTTTTTCTATCTTTTTGGAAGTGGAAGTTTTCCATAATTTTTTTTTTACATTTAATCAGCAAATACATATGTATTGATATACCTACTAAGTGCCTGTGATACAAAATGGCTTAAATAGTATGGTTTCTACCCTCAAGGTGACTACAAATTTAGTTAAACTGATGAAAAACTAATACTTACAAAATCCTTAGTTAATTACAATTTAACTAATTTGTACTTCTTAGTAGCATCAGAGCAAACAGCTTTATACAGTATTTTATATACCGGTACTATCATTTATGTGTCAATTATAAATATTAAGAATATGATATATAAAAAACATAGTCTTTTTCATTCAATTATGGGATAAAGTACTGGCATTTATCTTTTAAAATAAATAAACTGAAGGAAAATAAAATACTATTATATCCAGTGCCTCATAAATTTATGATGTAATGATGGCTGAAAAAAATATGCTCTTGAAGATGGAATCAATCACAAATTTGAAAGTTGAGGGTACTTCTAGGTTGCCCATTCTTATACTTTTGAAGTTACTATAATGAATGACAACTCTGCTCTCTCAGATTATTTCTTACTGTCACTAATGAGATTAAATTCCAGGTTGACTGAACTTTAGTTAGATCTCAGTATGGTGGTTCTTGGGCTTTTGGTTCTGCTGAAACTCTTCAGTGACACCATCCTACTTTATTATGGCAATTTCAGCTCTTTATTTGTCTTTGGATTGAGCTGACTTCATTGTCTTCCGTCTTCCACAGAACATGCTGACATTTTTAATTTGGTGGACTGCTGAGAAACCACAGCAGGATAAAGACCAACCCACGAAAAATGAACTGAGGACTTCATTGATGTGGAGAGCTAATTATGTGACTATGGGGAGTGGCACTCTTGATTGAATTCCATCTGACTTCTTAGTTCTCACTCTGTAGGCCAGCTCCTCAGAGGAATAATAAATGAAGGTGACTTGTTCGCAGTTCTCACCAAGGTACTGCCTACTCCTTCCCTGTCAGAAACCAACTGCAAAGACCCTGCATCCTCCCCCAGGTGAAGAGTTCAGAGACAGGAAGAAATTTCTGTTTCACAGGTTTTAAAACAGTCTTCATTTTGCCCTGAGAACATGCTGAAAATCTGTCTTCAGATTCTTTACTAAACATATTGACTATCTCTATACTTTTTCTCAAACTTATCTTAAACTTGAATAGTTTTAAAATAAGACCAACCACGATTTATCTGTATGTGTCTGTGTGTGTGCATATAGATATATAATGTATTCTCAGATCTGTGTATATGTTTGCTTAAATTTTGTACATATAACCAAATTAAATTCCCCAGGAACAGATCAAGCCCATGAAGTTATGGAAAGGGTAACTAAATATAAAAGACCTGTATTTGAATTCCATTTCTATGACTTTGAGCAGCTTATCTACTGTATTACAAAGATCTCTTAAAAGAGGTACTTCTTAAAGAAGCACTCACTAAATGGTGATACCTAACAATTTTCTACTTGATATTTATAACATCTATGGCCTCTTTCATTTTTACTGAGCCTGAGAAGTTCTGCTATATGTACAATTTGCTTTTATCTATGTAATTTGGTTCTCCTTAAGCCTCTATGTAGGGGTCGCCAAACTGCGGCCCGTGAGGCCCTCTCATTTGGCCCATGGAGACCTTTTTATCTGAATAAAATAATATTAAATAAATAATTAAAGACAACATCTATGTTTTGATTCTTTTTTATTTGGACCTCGAGTGTGTAGTTGGCCCCCAAACTGCTGTTTAATAGTTAATGCAGCGGGCTGAAAAGTTTGGAGACCCCTGCTCTATAGTATGTTAAACTATTTGGCTTTGATTCATGCTCCTTGGACTATGAAATCCATGGCTGTCCACCTACAAATCTTTGCTTTAGAAAAATTGTGTCCAACCTTTTAGACTTCCTGGGCCACAGTGGAAGAAGAATTGTCTTGGGCCACACATAAAATACAGTAACACTAATGATAGCTGATAACGTAAAAAAAAAAAAAAAAAGAAGAAAAGTCTTACAATATTTTAAGAAAGTTTATGAATTTGTGTTGGGCCACACTCAGAGCTGTCCTGGGCCGCATGGGGCCCACGGGTCGTGGGTTAGACAAGCTTGCTTTAATCAATGGTTATTATCTCTGTTCTCACTGCTCACACTTTGTTTTTTTTTTTTTTTGAACTGAACTGGAGGCCTCACCGCATTCGGGAAGCACACCCCAGTTCAGCATGTGGGTCCGCCTGGGCCGGAGCTGGGATTCAATCCTTGGTCCTCAGGGCTTCAAAGCGAGCACTTAACCTGCTGAGCCATCCCAGCTTTCTCTGCTCACACTTTTGACTGAACCAACCCTCCCTCCATCCCCACCCCATTGGATCTCCAGATCAAATTCTACCATTTTTTTCAGAGCTTGATAAAGATAGTTTTAGCAAAGAGAAGTAACATCTCTCTCGGTCATTAGTGAAGTGCCATAAAGACACTCAGTTATATATTTTATGGGCATTATCTCATTTAGTTCTTACAATCTTCTTACCTAGGTACTACTGTATCTACTTTTAGAAATGCATAATAGATCCCAAAGAAATTACTCATATAAAGACCCATTCTACAAAATGACTGAATCAGAACTCAAATCTGGATTTACCTGATCTCCAAGTACCGAGCTCTTCTTCCCTACAATAATGTTTCTTACAAATCAAATGATGACTTAGTTCTTTTTAAAAAAGAAAACTCTGGTAGACACCCATTGCTGTGATCTTGATAGTAGTTATTTATTAAATACAGAGATACAACTTTTATACTTATAACTTCTAAGCAAGCCCCAAACCAAAAGATATCTTCCTTATTGGATGTTAAAGAGTCATCTCAAACTTACCATGTATTAAATTGATCTGATATTCCATTCTATTCCCAACCTACTTTTTCTGGAGGCTCTTTCAGTTAATAACAACTGTGTTGTTCTAATATTTCAAGTAAAATATATCAATGCCATGCTTAACTTCTCTTTCTCTCATTCCCCACATCTACTAGACAATGAGTAAGAAAATCCTGTAGACTTTCTCTTCAAAATAGATCTAGAATGCAAGCTTTTTCACAACTTGCACTGTTCCCATCCTTGTTCAGGTCAGCGTCACCTTCCACAGGAAGTAGCCTCCCAATGTGTCTCCATGCTTTTATCCTTGACACCTTTAAGTTCATTCCAAACACAACAGCCAAAGGAATCCTGGCTAAGTGTGAATCAGATCACAGCTTTTCAGTGCTACAATTTGTCTTATTGCTTCCATTGAACTTAGAATAAAAGCCAAAAGCCTCCTCTATGATTCACAAGGCCCTTCATAGACCCGTTTTTTACTCAAATGTCATGTAATTTTATTCTGTCCCTTATTTAGATCTCCCCAACCACATAGACTGGTTCGATCTTGTTAAATATGCATACACACTCTTGCCTTAGACCATTAGGACCTTCTATTACACTTACCCAGAAAAGCTCTTCTCCTGGTTATCACTTGAATGTCCTACACCTCTTTCAGATCTTCAATGGAATTCTACCTATTCAGTGAGACCTTTTTGACTACATTATTTAAAATTGCAACCGTCTTCAAGTTTGTTCTGTCTCCTTCCTTATTTTATTTTTTTCTCCTTAGCACTCACCTATTTTACACCCTATGTATTTTATCTTGTAAAAATAGAGTATATACTGCAGACCCAGGATCCACATCTCAGTTAAAGAAAAAAAATTCCTATACCACAAAGATTTTGCAAGACAAAGTATGATAAATGACACATGGAAATATAACAGTAGATTCAATTGAAAGAGAAACTTTCAATTTGTGAAAAAGCACAGGCTTTTTAGAGAAGTGACATTTGTGCTAGGGCCAATTTAGCAAGGTAGAAACTGCAGAGGAAGTTAATTCAGGTAGAGAAAATTGCACAGGCAAAGGATTAGAAGCAAGAAAGCCCTTGGTTTCTCAAGAAACTAAAAATCTTCAGTTTGCTGGGAAACAGAACACAAGAAGGAGGTTCATGTAGATTATCATTAAGAGATAGCTTGGGCATTCGATATGTTCAGAAATCATAGTAGCCTATGGATAGCAGTGCCTTCTGTACCTGCTAGGCACTGTTCTTCATACTTTACATATAGCACAAAGGCTAACCTGTACAATAACATGTACAGTTACGGGCGTTCTCATACTGTCCTCTTTACTGAGGCTGAGAAAAGTTCAGAAACTTTCTCAAGGCCCCACACCTGGACAGAGCTCATAATTCAATTTCGGACTCCATATTTAATGGGTATGTTCCAAGCTTCTAAGTATATAGCTCAGCTCATATCAAGGATGTAGAGAGCCACAGAACACAACAAACTATTGACAGTTAATGTAGCAGGAAAAGTGAAGAAAACTTTCAGGAGCAGTCAGCAGTGTTTTGAAATCAAGATCTCCAAAATGTTAATAAAATACCTCCCAGGCTCAGTTTCTCATTAGGCCAGAGGGTGAGGAAAGCGTCAGCAAGATCATTTCCTCTTTCTCTTACCATCAGTTTCCCTCCTGCTGCTTCCCCACAGTCACCTCATCCAAGCATTTCCTTTCATTTCAAGCCCTATAACTGCTCTGGCTGTTCATTTATCTTTTCCCTTTTTGTAAGAACTAAATATTTTAGTAGTTTGTGCCCTGTGAATCTGATGTAAAAGGTTGTTGGCCTTCAGTAATCTCATGAATGCTAAAATTGATCTGTGAGAGCTCAGAAAATCATGTTAAAATCCTTCTTCCCAGAATTCTCCACCCTGAAGAGCATACAAACACTTAGCTAAAAAATGTTTAAAATATCTAAGAAACAAACATCAAGCAAAAACGGCAAAGTGGTTTTATTTTTCTGCTTAGTAAATCCTTAAGAATTTTATGTGTTCTTTTATCTGTGCGCTGGAATCATAAATGGAAGGTCCTTGATGCATAAATTAATATTTATTTTAATTTTAATAAATATGACATGGATAATCTTTGTTCTTCTCCACATATTTTCTTTACTAAAACATGCTGTCTGATAATTGATTAAAGCAGTATTTCTAGGTGACACATCAAAGGCAAAAACGTTTTATGTAATGTTATAACATGCACTCTAATGGTATAGATATTTTAAAACACCAGGTCACTTAATATTTAAATTCTGTTAAATCAGTTTGGATCAAACCTGTCTAACTCACATCCCAAGGGCTGCATGTGGCCCACGACGGCTTTAAATGATGTCCAACACAAATCTGTAAATTTTCTTAAAACATGAGATGGGTTTGCAATTTTTTTTATTTTTTTTTTCAGTTCATCAGCTGTCGTTAGTGTTAGTGTATTTTATGTGTGGCCCAACATAATTCTTTTTTTTTTTTTTTAAGATTTATTTTTTATTGTTTTTGACAGAGAGAGACAGAGAGACAGAGAGACAGAGATACAGAGACAGAGAGAAGGGGGAGGGCCAACATAATTCTTCCTCCAACATCGGCCAGGAGCCAAAAGATTGGATACACCTGATTTAGACCATAATACAAAAATATATTTTGTTCTGGTAAAAAAAGTATCTTTTTCTTACATGAAAAGATAAAATGGAATACGGGTTATTTATCTTTTTTTTGCTTAAGTGAAGGTAGAACAAAGATATGAGAAGTAATAGCATAGTATAATTTATATATTTATAATGATAAATCAGGATTATCAAGAAAATTGTAAATCATTTTAAGTATTTTGTTTTACAAAAGCACATTTTTAAATAATTGTTACTGGAATCTTAAATATTTTTAATCACTAAAAGAACAAATGCCATTCACCAATATCATCTGCAATAAAGACAATACTGGATCAATTCTGTGCTATTGTTACATGTGCAGTAGAGTTGAGAATGACAGTATTACAAGGGTCTTCAAATATAAGAATAATTCACACTTGGGAATCAACATGATAAAATATAGTCATTTCAGGCTAAAAAGTGGTTACACTATTGTATTCAATACTTTATTTAAAATATATAGAGTCCAGCCACTATTTATTGCTAGAGATAATAATATTTGGTACTGAAATGAATGAAAAAGGCAATACAGGCAAGTAATCTGAACTCATGGAAGTAGTATTTCATTTGGGTGGTGGCACAGATCATAAACAAGTTAACATGCAAATATATAAATTATGTTCAGGTTCAGTGTGTATTGTGGGAGAAAAGATTGGGAAACTGTAAATATAGATCATAGTGTAAGTGGACAAAAAAAAGTATACAAGACTAACTGCTGCTTATCCACAGGAACCTGAGAAGACATTTACATTCCCTGGGCTTCCATTTCTTCACATGTAATAAGAAAATATTCACTGACTGATCTCTAAGACTGCCTCCATTTTGTGTAATATTAAAATGCTTGCACTGAGAAAAATAAAGGGACTCTTTCCAAAGGAACAGATTTGCCTTCACACCCAAATAGCTTCATCCCTCAATTAAAATGTTTAAGATTATTATCCATCTAAATTGAAGCAAGCACGATGAGTGAATTAAGAAATTTCCACTCAGGATGACAGATTAAAATCCTCTCAATTAGCTTTACTCCCCCTTCTAGAATCTATGACAGCAAAGTAATTTTTTTAAAACACATATGTAAATTCAGAGAATGAAGACAATACATCTAACTTTTCCGAGCTTCAAAATATGTGACTGACCAGGCCAAGAAAGTCGAACTCCGAATCAACACTTAACAAAGCTGATAAGCAACTTGACTAACGGAGACACACACACAAGATTCATAAATCGTTATTACTTACTGTGGTAAAATAAAGTTAGGGCTAAAGAGTGGAGGACTGAGTAAAATTCTATTTAAGAATCCTTTAATCTGATGAAAAAGTTGGTCATTCTTGCATCCATCAGATTGATTTATGACCTAAAGGGGAACTATAGACCAGAGAAAGGGCTTCTATGAACAGTAAACCAACAGGGCGATCTGATCATAAATTCCTAACTGGACAGGCCATGGAGGGTAGTCATACCCCAGATTTATTAATAACTTCTTTAGTAAAAGGCTTATCTTTGATTTAAGCAAGAATTGTGCTTTGTTTCTGTGCTTTTAGGTCAGTCTCTTTGAAATGCTTTTTCCAGATTCCCCTTCTTCTAAAAGGGACACATAATCTTATTAACTATACAGTATTTTAATCCCCACCCCCTTTGTGTTTTCCCACCTTAATGTAATCTTCCCTACATTCCCACCTTAATTTTAAAAGAAGCTGCTAAACTGTTATTCTCCAGAGCATTTGAGATCTTGCTCACCTGCATATATTATCAGTTTGGCTCAAACAAACTCTTAACAAACAAACAAACAAAAGATCCTGTAGACACGCCCCTCCCCACTTCGAAATCTTACTGATCACTTTAAGTAATCAGAAGTCAGACCTTACTATATTCTGGCCAAAGATGAGAAGGTTGTTCGTTGAAAAGAATTTTTTTTTTTTTAAGTCTCTGGAATGAGGGCCAAATATAATTGAGAAAAAGTATAGCAAAAAGCAAACAAAACAATTACATGATAGAATTGTACACCTGGAAACAATGTAATTGATATCAATTAATGTCACTCCAATAAATTTAACAACAATAACAAAAAATTATGTGAGCATATATGTATATATACTTAACGTAGATACATCCCCCAGACTTCTTCACTAATTAATTTTTGATCCAAGAATCTCATTTGGAGAAATTGTTGTTTTCAAAGAAATAAATAATACAAAAATATATAGATAAGAATATTATATACATATTACAGATTATTAGGCAGTATTTAAAGGATTTAATAAATTTATATACAATAAAGAAATAGCCCCTTACAGATTTTTTAGGCAAACATAATTTTGAGAACAACATCTTTAGTGTATTCATATTTGTTAAAAAAAAAAAGGTAGTGATAAAAGAAAAAAATTCCTTCATATATAACATGCATAGCTGTACAGCTATGTAAATATGCAGAATAATGTGGAATGAAACACTGAAAATTGTTTCTTTTCAGTACTATTATCAGCCAAGTGGGGACTGAGGTTTTGCCTATGTATAATGTGAATGTTAATGATCTACAAGACAAATGTTCGTGTTCTCATCATACTTTATATAGATACTTCTGTTTTAGCACCTGTAAACTTTGATGCAATTTATTTTACTCATCCTTTATCTAACTGATAGTCTATAAATTAGGTTGAACCATATGAAATTATCCAGATTTAATCATTTTTACTTACAAAAGCACACTTTCATATGCTTCAACTTATTTCTTATCTGTTTTTTTCTTATTTATTTCCCTCTGGGATAAAATAAGTTCCCTGAGGTCAGAGACATTGTCTATTTAGTTCTCTTACCCTCATGCTTACATAGGGCATGGCTGATAGTGGGCATCAGAAAAAAAATGTACAGTATTATGTTAATCTATGAGTGAATAATGTAATGTATCACTTTTTTACTTTTAATAAATATATAATATATTTTCGAATTCCAAATTTTTTAAATATCCAATTATATTTTTATTTTCTCTTTAGTTGTTTAGGATATAGAATTGATGATTCAACTTTGAAGAATTATTGTTCTTTTTATAAT
>PVKE010036528.1:0-16355 GCA_004027555.1 Craseonycteris thonglongyai | reverse complement strand
CCAAGAACTTAACATCAACCTTTGTATAGTTTTTCAGCATTTGAAGCAAACTGGAAAGATGAAAAGGCTCGATAAGTGGCTGCCTCATGAGCTGACTAAAAATCAAAAAAAATCTTTTTGAAGTGTCATCTTGCCTTACTCTGTGCAGCAATGAACCATTTCTTGATTGGATTGTGACATGAGATGAAAAGTGAATTCTATATGACACCTGGCAATGACCAGCTCAGTGGTTGGACCGAGAAGCTCCAGAGCACTTCCCAAAACCAAAGTTGCACCAAAGAAAAGGTCATGGTCACTGATAGGTGGTCTGCTGCTGGCCTGATTCACTACAGCTTTCTGAACCCCAGTGAAACCATTACATCTGAGAAGTATGTTCAGCAAATCAATGAGATGCACCAAAAACTGCACTGTCTGCACCTGGCATTGGTCAACAGAAAGGGTCCAATTCTTTTCCACAACAATGCCCGACCTCATGTCACACACCAACGCTTCATAAGTTGAACGAATTGGGTTATGAAGTTTTTCCCCATCTACCATATTCGCCTGACCTCTCACCAATTGACTACCACTGCTTTGAGTATCTCGACAACTTTTTGCAGGGAAAATGCTTCCACAACCAGCAGAACGCACAAAATGCTTTCCAAGAGTTCATCAAATCCCCAAGTATGAATTTTTATGCTACAGGAATATACAAACTTATTTCTCATAGGAAAGAATGTGTTGATTGTAATGTTTCTTATTTTGATTAATAAAGATGTGTTTGAGCCTAGTTATAATGATTTAAAGTTCATGGTCCAACACCAGAATTACTTGTGCACCAAACTAATTATATTATTATGTTCACTTTACATATGAGTAAACTGAATATCAGTGCCATTAAGAAACGTGTTTAAGGTTGCACATGTAGAAAGATACTGAGCTGGGGGCCAAACCTTGCTTAGTGGGGCTTGAACCTACCCTCTCCATAACACACAGTATTCTTCACTGTTGTTCCTGGTGGAGCAGGGTAGAATGGTACCCTGTGCAAAATCTTCTTCCCCACAGCCTCAGAGATCACTGCCATGCTTGACCAGCTGCCTGGCACCTGTGAGCTTGGACCCAGTTGCAGTGACACATGACCAGCATTAGAGACTGGTCTGGGTGGGCACTCCACCATTGGGTGGAGTCCACTTTGGGAGAACACTTAGTGGCTGAATAAACACTCAGATCATCTTGGAAAGGCTTCATGAGCTTGTGGTTTGACACTGATTTTGACTGTTTGGATAGGCGTCACTGAAAACCAGCTTTGACCAATGGTGTGCTATTGAGAGACCTTGCCTTCCCAGACTCTCACTGTCCTAGTTTCATTGGAGGTCAATTGAGGACAAACAATACTGTTATTTCTGTGTAGTTTCTCTTCTCCAGCTTGAGGGCAGTGGCAGGAAGCACCTCTGAAATGCTGGACAAAATAAACTAAATGCAGCCAAAATGAAAGAGGCTTACTTTAGAATCTCACACCTGGGAGGGTAATAGAGATACACAATCCTGGGCACAGATATAGGAAACACTCTTTTCTATACTTGGAGGCCTTCTGAGCTGGTACATAAACAGAGCTGTTTCTTATTATTATGTCATCGACTGGGATAGAGGCTTTGGGTAGCTTATGCTGTGGGTCTCTTCCTTGGCTCTGACTTGGATCTCAGAAGGCTGTGATTGGTATGACTGTGAGCCTGAAGTTCAGATGAGTGGAAGTCATTATGTGACTGTGAATGCTGCTGCATTGATGCAGACATGTGGACAAGAAGAGTGTTCCTAGTGGGCCTAAACAGCCTATCACATGGAGGAAGTTGGGAAAGCTCTGTGTGAATTACTTAAAGCTAGCTACACTGTGAATGTGAATATCAATGTATATAGGAAAACTCACAGGAGATCTCAAAACTAACCTAGAAAAATATCTTCGATATGGTAAAAGTTCTTTGAGTATATAAAATAGGTTTTACTTTGTCTGATTGACAAGGCGTTTGGAAATTCAAGATGGTTGGTAGGATAATACAGTGCTATTGTGTCTTCAAACAAGTAAGGAGCAAGGGACAAAGAGGGTAAGACCATTTATAATGGGCATACGGAAACCCATTTATGCTAAAAATATTTCAAAGGAAAACAACCACTAGAGCATGAGAGCTACATCACTAATTTTTATTTATTTATTTTTATTTATTTTATTTATTTTTTAAAGATTTATTTTTTTGAGAGAAGGTGAGAGAGAGAAAGAGGGGGAGGGCCCAGAGCAGTCTCCATTGTTGTATGACTTTTTAAAAAGTCTCTTTTTTCTATTCCTTGTTGATCTCTATCCAAATAAGATAATACACTTGAGTAAATTATTTCTCACACTGTGTCTCACAGAGAACACTGCAATTGTGGAACTGAAAACTTGGTGACCGACATAAAGGACATGTTACTCTGAGTAGCCTAGAAAGGTGTCTAAACACTTCAGATACTTTGGGTGATTAATGAGCACTGGGAATCTACCAGGACACAGGAGTTCTAGCTCAATTTCATTTCCTTAATGCTATTGAGCAAGAAATAGAGCCTAGCTTAGGTTCAGGAATTAGGGTCTGGATGATTTAGACTCATAATAACGCAACCCTAAATAAGAGTTGTGACCCTTCTCAAACTGTCTGTCAACTGGGTCTTTTTTTTCTTTTTTAATTGTGTGAATATTTAATGGGGATAAGGAAAAATAGCATTAAAATAAATGTTGAAAAAATTTTAAATAAATATAAAACCCAGATGTTTAAAGGAACAACAACTACCTCCTTCTCATCGTTCAAGGGTTCAGCTTATATAACCATTCTGCCTGCCAGGAAGCCTTCCTTAACCTGTCTAAAATGTTAACCCCTGCTATTGTAATTTCATAGCACCCTGGTCTTTCTTTGCAATATTAATCACAATTCTAATTCTACAGTGACTTGTATAATAATTTGTTTAATATCTCTCTTAAAACTGTTAATACAGGGACCATGTCTGTTGTCTTCACCTGTGAATTTCCAGCTCCTATCACTATGTCTAACATATAGTAAGAATTTAATAATATATGTAGAATGAATGAATGTTCCTTTGTAACTGCTACTGAATTTTGTTGGTATAACCTCATTCTTTACACATCAAGATTGTATAAAGTGTTCAGAGATATATTGGTCTGATCAATTCAATGTATTTCAAAGGCTAGAAATTTCTCTAGATGAGCTGCTGAAACAGATAATTGCTATCTAAATGGATTCTGGGTTTCAACACATTAATGCCTATTTACAGCTGTTTTATAACATAGAGAAAGTCAATTACATTGGGTTAATATTTTTGGAGAATTATCATATTGAAATGAGACTTTTCTTCTCTCACATGTCAATGAGACTCTGTATTTCCTCATAATCAAGATTTATAAAAATACTGTTGAGGAGGATTATCAGAGTTGTGCAAACCAAGGAATAATGCTCACTGAGTAATCTTATGGGCTATGACTAAAGTGTCTTCACAATGCAAGGTTTAGGACATTTAGTTGGCTATGACTTCCTGTACGCAAGGACTTTTGTTCTTTATATGGGTAACTAGATCTATACAGTGAAAACTTTTCTTGGAATCTTTCAAATTACTTTTCTCTGCTGATTTGAGAGGAAATTTCCAGAATAAATGTCAAAGAGCCACAAGACAACAAAGAAGAAAGTCATAAAATTGATAATAAAGCATAATATGACCTCTCTGGACACTGAAAACAAGGTTTTGAAGGAAAGTTGTTAAAACCAGGTTACAGTGCTAACTTTGACCTTCTATATCTGTCTAAACCTAAGTCTGTATATTCTTAAAAAGCATTTCTAAATTCACAGAACCAATATGGGGGTGAGAGGAAAATGCTTCAGGCTGCACAAAGTATCTGTTGGAAGTTATTTACCTTGTGTAACTTCATATTGCTTCTACCACTGTGCAGGGCAATAATCATACCGTGTAGACTCTAGTGAAGTGTTTTTTCACACTTGAGATGACAGCAAAATGTTACTGTGAAAACAAGTTGATATGTTTTATTTATACTTATATCTGATTGACTTTAAAATGTCAGTTTTCCACACAGGAGACTGTTAACTCTGTAGTAGTAGAAGTGTGCAGATCTCTTCTACAAGCAATGAAATGCTTTATTGTTAATATAATGAAGTGAGGTATGATACAGTAGACTGACACAAGGGCAGGTCCAAAGTCCTAATTCTGGTTTTGACACTATTTCATTTTAGGCTTCCCGTTCCTTGAGTTTTGTGTGTAATCTTGTTAAGCCTTAATTTACTTACTACTTTAATACTGGGAAAAATGAGTGAATTGAATAGATCATCTAGTTTGATCTCTAGATGCCTTATGTTGTGTGAGTCCTTGATGGTCAGGTGAGCGGATGATCAGGTTCTTGCTGTATGTGGCTAGAAATATGAGCTCACCCACGCCAAGTTCTGATAAGTTTAGCTGTGTCACCAGAGCCTTTATACATTCTCTGTCATGCTGCATTCACTTTTACTCTACTTCAACAGGAAATATAAGGAAGAAAAAAATATTTGAAGCAATTTGCTTATATTTGCCTTTATAGTCTGTACTATGTTCTTAATAGTACTACTTCCTACCACTAAGACAATTGAAATGTTTTTAAGCAATTTTGATAATTATAGGTATTTCACCATTTAAGCACATTTTCCAATATCCAACCTTCTTTTTTTAGCCTATCTTTTCTGTTAGACTTTAAAAAACATACTCCTTTGTACACAATGGTTTCTGAGTTACAGTATCATATCTACTATTAACAATATGAGCACAACAAATAGTTTTAGAATGTTTTGTAGTTCACTTTGTACTTAGGACACCTCTAATGTGAAGTGTCCAGAAAACTATGTTTGTTTGTTTTTTTAAGTTTGAAAACAATAGGCAAACATGAAGGTTGTATTGATGAAGTGGTGGGTGGGTAGGGGGCAGATCTTTAGCTACCAATACCTTTCACTTTGGAAATATTTACTTTGTTATTTGCAACAATTTGTATTCGTTTAGAAATGAAAACTCAAATTTGGTTAGGCCTCAAGGCTGTGCTTCTAAAGACTCAAGACTTCATCTTGCTTGGTAAATTTATAATTTAACCAGAGAAAGAAAGCTGTTAAGTCTACAGAGGTGGTGTGTGCAAATCACTCCTTCGATATGGACCAGGATGAGGGGATGACATTTCTTGCATGAATGAGATGATTTTTGCTACTCTGCCCACAGACCCTTATTATCCTCCACATTAAGGGCAGTGTGTGGAAGGCAGGGGTGCAGTTGATGTTCAAAAAGCTCACTTGCAGGAATGCAAATATTAGCATCTAAAGAATGCCTAAGAAGGAGAAGCCGGGATGGCTCAGTGGGTTAAGCTCTCAGTTGGCAGCCCAGGGGACCGAGGATCGAATCCCGGCCCCGGCCCGTGCGAACCCATATGCTGAACTGGAGAGTGCCCCCAGTTCAGTTCTCACTGAGGTGAGACCCCAGCCCAGTTCCTGCCCTGTGCAGCCCTTGCCCACCTATGGAATAAAACTATGTGGAAAAACCAATGATGTACAACTATGGAGACTGTTCTGGGCTCTATGGAGACTGTTATGAGTCTCTGTCTCTGTATCTCTGTCTCTCTCTCTGTCAAAAACAATAAAAATAAATCTTCAAAAGAATGCCTAAGACACGATTGGAAGAGGTGTTGCTTTATGTTTATTCTACACAATTCTGAACAATAAGTTTAACGTGATCAGAATACAAATTATTGTCCTAATTTGCCCACGTACTATGGAAAAGACTTGTATTTGTGGTTGTAACTTAGTTCATGAACCAGGTACAGTAGCAACCTTGGAGAGACTCATTGGAAGAAGTATGGTTATGATGTAATCAGCATCTAAAATCTGGGGTGCCAAAAATATGTATACACATGTTAAGAGTTGTTATCTATGTATTACTTTTCAAAGTTGAATTGAATTATGGTAGCAATGTGTAGTATCATGCTTGCTCACAAGATGGCATTAATCAAATAAATGCTAAATTCACCATGTGACAGGCAAGACAGTCAAATAAAATGGCAGAAGCATGGTTGTCATGGGGAGCCTAAGACCATTTTGAAGTAGTATTTGAAATTTGAGAACCTTGTGGAAATACAAAAATTGAGGACTGAGTATGCAACAGAACCTCCAAATACACCTGACAATTGCACGCATTTGTGATAAGCGTAAGATGCATGGTGCTGAGTGTGATGTGCATAAGGAAAGAACTGGGAAGCCTTGCACAGCAACAAGTCCTGCTAGTTCTGCTATGGTGCTAAAACGGTTTACGTGCTTACCACAGAAGTCTACCAATGTACATATGAGACAGGAGTTAGCAAAACGAGCATATGATACATTCTTAAAATAACAAAATGGAAAGTTTTCATCCCAGGATAATTATATGCACTGAATGAAGATGACCCTGATCAAAGGATGCAGAGAATTTGCCAGACCAATGAATAGGGCAAAGAGGTGCAGTTGAATTTCCCCCATGGTCTCATGATTTAAAACCCCATTGACTTCTGCCTTTGGGGGACCATAAATGATGTGGTGTATTGTGGTGGCATGTGCAGTGATACAAGTGGACACATAAGTCAGTGTTGTTCAAGCATTATTTTGCCACAATCAAAAGTGTCTGAATGCTGATGGTAACCACTCTGAGCGCCATTTGTAATTGCAGAACTCAAATATGACTTGTATTTGTCTTTTGTTGTTGATATATATTAAGTATTTAAATTCTAATGCAATTGTTTGTTTCTTAAAATGTGTATACATTTTTTGGCACCCTCTGTACATGTAGGAGTAAAAGCTCTACTGTTTCAACACACACACAAGCTCTGAAGAGCCATCGTCATGTGAGAAATAATGATGTGGCTCCTTTATAGCTCATAGTGAAAGACAGAAAATTAGCCACCATGGGCATAATTGACAATAAAGAACCTAAAGAGATAGTTCTTGAACTTGAAAAGATGGTGCCTGGATACTGTATTTGTTGGCTGAACAATGAAGTACAAAAATAACTCTTATCTTCCTACTATTCCAAATCTTTATGATAAATTACTGTATTTCACATGAACCCATGAGTTTGTAAGGTTTTAAAATTGAGGTTAAATTCATATATCATGAAATTAAGCATTTTAAAGTGTACAGTTCAGTGGCATAAGGTAACCATCAGAGAGTAGAAACTGGGCTTCTGCTACTTCTACTACATTCACAATATGTGTAGCCATCATTCCTACCTAATTCCAAAATATTTTTATTACACCAAAAGAAAACCCTGTGCCTACTAAGCAGTCTCTTCCTATTTCTCTCTCCAGTTTCTGGAAATCATTAATCTGGTTTCTATCTCTTGATTTCCCTATTCTTCAGTATTTCATTTAAATGAAATCATATCATATGTAGTCATTTTGTTTCTGGCTCCTTTCACTTAGTATATTTTTTAGTTTCATCTATGTCATAGCATGTATCAGCACTTCATTGTTTTTATAGATGAATAATATTTTATTATATGAATACAGAAAATTTTGTTAATCCATTTATCGATTGATGGACATTTGGATTTGTTCCTCTTTTTTGCTATTGTGAATAGAGCTGTTATGAACATTCGTGTTTAAGTTTTTTATTGTAATGCTTGTTTCTGAACAAGTATTCTGGGTATATGCCTAGGACTAGAATCACTGGTTCATATGCTATCTCTAAGTTGAGTCATTTGAGGAAAGTTTTCCAGAGCAGCTACACCATTTTATATCAGATACCAGCAGTGTGTAAGGGTTCTAGTTTCCATACATCTTTACCAACACTTGTTATTTTCCACTATTTTTAAAGATTTATTTGATTGCTTTTGACAGAGACTGAGAGAAACAGAGACGAGAGAGAGAGCGAGAGAGAGAGAGAGAGAGAGAGAGAGAGAGAGAGAGAGAAGGGGGGGAGGTGGGCAGAGAAGTCTCCATAGTTGTATGTCATCAGTTTTTGACGTGGTTTCATTTCACAGAGGTGGGGAGGGCACGCAAGTCAGGAATGGGGCTGGGGCCTCCCGCATGGTAGGCATGCCCCCTCAGACCAGGGATTGAACCAGGGGGTGAGAACCAAACTGGACGTCTCCTGCAAGGGAGGCACATCCCAGTTCATCACGTGGGTCTGCAGACGGGCCAGGGCCAGGACTCGATCCTTAGTCCTTGGAGCTGCAAAGCAAGCACTTAACCTGCTGAGCCATCCCAGGTTCCACAGTTTCCCATTATTTTTTATAGTCATCCCAATGGGTATAAAATGTTTTTTAAATCAAATTATTTGTTTAAACGTAAGTTCAGTAAAATATTTGCATAAGGTTTCATGTACCTTAAGAATGGTTTTAAACATCTCCTTGGAGACTAATTAAGGATAGGCTTCTCTTCCTTCATGCCTTGAAATTCTAAGCTTGAGAGTAATTCCTATGTTACATAACATAGACAGGAGTCTTACACAAATGGAGTCATATTTTGAAAGCATATTTTTGGACACAGGTGCTTGCTAGAAATGAAGAATATCACTCATCCATCCCAGACCTCCTGAATCAGAATGTGCATTTGAACAAGATCCCCAGGTGATTCCAATGCATGTTTAAGGCTGACATGTATTGAGAATGTCCTGTCTTATTGAGGAGGGAAAGATTAAGTCCATGCCACAAAATCATTTATAGGTGCAACAAAGTTCAAACTCAATACTATGTGGGTGCAGTATCTTATTAGAAAGAATTCACAGAGATTTTGATTCTTTAAAGATTTATTTTATTGCTTTTGATGAGAGAGAGAGAGAGAGAGAGAGAGATGCAGAGACAGAGAGAAGGAGGAAGGCCCAGAAAAGTCTCCATAGTTGCACATCCTCGGTTTTTCCACATAGTTTCATTCCACAGGTGGGCGTGGGGCTGCACAGGGCATGAACTGGGCTAGGGTCTCACCCCAGTGAGAACTGAACTGGGGGCACTCCCCAGTTTAGCATGTGGGTCCACTTGGGCCAGGGCCAGGATTCAATCCTCGGTCCCCAGGGCTGCAAAGTGAGCGCTTAACCCACTGAGCCATCTTGGCTTCCCTAGAGATTGTGGTTCTTAAAGGAGTGAATTGAAAATGGGAGGGAACAAAACTTTGCTATGAGGGCCGAGGGGCAGAGGCCAACATTGCTAAAATAGAATAGAGGGTAGAAGCTGGCCTTATAGTGAGAAAAATTCATTTGTGGATGGCCTAAAGAGCTTTAATTAGAGTTTTAATATTATGCAGAAGGCAATTGGAGGCTCTTGTATAGGATCATTAGAAGAGGGAATGTTGATTTTATTGCTATTGGAGTAATGAATGCTGAAGACAGGGAAGTTATTATAACATAGTGTATGGCCTAGGACTTTGCCAATACAATTGAAAAAAGGCAGAAGACAGAAATAAATAAGGTTCTCTGGAGGTTTTGGTATGCAGTTATGACTCAATAATTCTCTACCTAAGTTAAATTTTCTGCTAATCCAAGACAGGATTGAGTATTCTAAGCATCCATAAAAAGGCATTTTGAGTGCATAGTTGCCTCAGGAAACTTTCTGTACCTGTAAAAGTTATCTGTACACTGAAAATTATTCTCTAGTCTTTAAGTTCAATAATTCATGTCCACACCTTCCTTTGTTCAGATTTTCATTTATTCAACAAATGTTGATTAAGCATGCACTTAAGATGTTACACAGGAGATTCGAGAACCAGCAGTTTGTTTGGACTAGATTAGTGATTCTCAATAGGGGCAGTACCCTCTATGGTGGGTCTTGAAAATTCAGGAGATGTTTTTAGTTGTTGAGGCAATTGGGGTGAATAATAGTGCCTGATAGACTAGGGACATTATGTGACCTGCTATTCCTAGGACAGTCCTGCATAATAAAGAATGATCTCATAACCATACAAGTTCCTAATGGCTTAGATTTTCACCTCGGTGGAAACCTTGTTTAAAATTATCGAAGCTTAAAATCTAACTGGAATATATGTAATTATCTAAACTTAAAACCTAAACTCAGCTATATGTTTACATATGCAAACACAGACACACAAAGAAATACTTCTTCATAGTTTTAATAAATATAAGGCTTTCTAAGAATGGGTCTACTGTGCATATTGAGGGAAGACAGCACTTTATTTTATTCAGCACTTTACAAAGAATTGTTCACTATTTGGAAGTGGCATCATCAATGGTAATTCTGAACCTGGTGCTTGATTCTTCATCACTCTATTTTCTAAGTGCCATATCTGCAATAATTTTGTATATAAGTATGTTGAAGAATAACATTTTAAAATGCTTATAATTATGACCCATATTTAACTATAAAATAAGCCTGAGTAATGGTTAATTTTAAGTGTCAACTTGACTGAGCTAAAGTATGTTCAGATAGCTGGTAAAACATTATTTCTGGGTGTGTTCAGGAGGGCCTTTCTGGAAGATATTAGCATTTGAATTGGTGAGTACAGTAAAAAAGATTGCCCCCAGTAATGTGGGTGAATATTAACTAATTCTTTGAGTGCCCTACTAGAACAAAAAGTTGAAAAAAGGGCTAATTCTCTTTGCTTGAGCTGAGACATTCTCCTCCAAATTTTGGAAACTGGCACTGCTAGTTCTAGGGCTTTTGGATACAGGCTAGGACTTAAATCATTAGCTCAATTTTCAGGCTTTTGGATTTGGACTGACTTACACTGCTGGATTTTCTGGTTCTCCAGCTTATAGACAACAGATCATGGAACTTCTCATACTCCATAACTGTATGAGCCAATTCCTACAATAAATCTCTCATATATCTCTGTATGTCCTTCTGGTTCTGTTTCTCTGGAAAACCTGATTAATACAGCCTGTGTCAAAGATTCTTATTTAACTCATCAATTAATTAAATGCTGAGATAAAGTTACACAAAAATACTGATCAATATCCATAGTGAAATAATCAATTGTACTCTACTAGACACATTTTGCCTTTCTCTGGACAAGAATCATTTGTAGTCCTGTCATTTTCTGCAATGTACAGAGTTTTTTAACTGAAGGACAATGAATAAAAGGCAGAGATAACTCAGAAAAGTGTGCCAAACAAGGGCATGTAGTAATCTACACTTGTTTTTGCCCCTTTCAAGACCTTAGTTATTTTTCTGATATAGTCATCTGACTTATGTATTCAGAGAAGTCATGCTTAAACATTCACATAGTAAAATTACCTATTAATTTATAAATTACTTTTCTTTTATTTTTACTTTATAATTAGAGAATAATATTATTTAAAAATATGATGGGTAAATTATATTAACTATAGCATTCATTTTAGAATGTTAAATCAGAGAATAGGAAATATTCATTGTAAAATGGGTAATTGAGACTAATAGTGTTGAGGACCACCAGACTAAATAATCTTTAAGGCTGGTTCTAAAGTTGCAATCCAGAGATTCTTCTTAGTTTAGATTAGAGATTAAGAACTTGGATTCTTAGAAGCAGAGGTCAGTGGTTTGAATATAGGCTGTCCCACTTCCTAGTATTACAACCTCAGGGAGTTTTCTTATAACTTTTGCATGCCTCATTTCCTCATATGTAAAATGAAATAATATTACCGTACACAACACATACAATGATTATGAGGATTGAGTTGACCCAACTATAGCTCTTAGAAGCACACCTGGAACACAGTTAGAACACACAAGGGGGGCTCATTTGCTTCCCCATCTTTTGGACGAGCTCTATCTGGGTGGTACCAACAACCACAGGCTCCCTGCGTAGTTCTGTGAGCCCACACATCTGATACAACCACCTGAGGAAGGGCTCTCATTGCTTCTACTTTGTCCAGTCTGACCTGTGAATATTGTGGTCACCACCAGGCAATTCTCTACTTGGCCAGGCCTGGCTTTATGGCTACCCATATAACTGGGGTTTGGAGACTCAGAAATACTTGACCCATATGGAGTAGGTTCCTCACAAGATGTCAGAGGTTCTGTTTTGAGAAAAGGGGCATAGGATGTTGAACTGACCTTGCCTTCTTGCACGAGCCTGAGGGATTGAAGAATACCCACTTTTCCATGCAAAGGTGGGGCCATGGCTACTACCCTCACTCCCACCACTAATCTGCTGCCAGTCTACTTTCAGTGAGAAGCCAGGGTGATGCTTCTAAAACATACGTCAGATTGTGACTCCTCTGCTGAAAATACTCCATGGTTTTCCCATCTGCTATGGTCTGAATGTGTTTCTCCCAAAATTCATATGCTGAAATTCTAGCCCCCAAGTTATTAGGTTGTGAGCCTTTTGGAGATGATTAAGTCATGGGATGGAGTCCTCATAAATGGGATTAGTACCTTCCTAACAGAGTCTCTAGTGTGCTCTCTTGTTCCTTCCATTACGTGAGATTATAATGTGAGTATTGCAACCCAGATGAGGGCTCTCATTTGACTGTGCAGTACCTTGATTTTGGACTTCCAGCTTATAGAATTGTGGGATACAAATCTCCGTTCTTTATAAGCTACCCAGTCTCTGGTATTTTGTTATAACTACCCAAATGGATTAAGACACTGTTGAACTCAAAGTAAAATCCAAAAGAAATTTACCATGGCTCTTTTTCAGACCCTGCATGCAACCTTCCAGCCCCATCACACTCCTACACCATCTTCTCCCTGCATTCTTCCCATTCCTTTCCCTCCTCCCACACTAACCTATCGGCTATGTTTTAAAAAGCCAAGCACTCTCACTTCAGGAAATTTGCATCTGTTGTCCTTCTGCCTAGTACTCTCTTTCTGATGTGTTCCTACATCTCATTTACTTTTTAGGTCTTGTCTTGAAAGTCACCTTAATAAAGTACCTTTCCTGATCACTTGAAATACGATAGCAACACCACACCCTTCATGATGCTCAATTCCTTAAAATCCTTTGTTCATCATGAAGCTATGCATTATGTGACTTTTTTAAATTGTTTTCAACAGACAGAGAGAGAGAAAGATCAAGAAAGAGAGAGAGAGAGAGAGAGAGAGAGAGAGAGAGAGAGGGACAGAGACAGAGAGAGACAGAGACAGAGAGGAGGTGGGAGAGCCCAGAGCAGTCTCCATAGTTGTACATTAGTTTCCAATATAGTTTTGTTCCACAGGTGGGCTCGGGGTCATGCAGGGCAGGAATTGGGTCAGGGGCCTCTCTCACGGGAAGCTCACCCTGGTGAGAACCAAAATGGGAACACACCCCAGCTCAGCATATGAGTCCTTGCAGACCGGGGCCAGAATTTGATCCGTGGACCCTGGGGCTGGCTGCAAGATGAGCACTCAACCTGCTGAGCCATCTGGCATCCTCAACACTTTATATATTTATTTGTTATTGGTCTCCTCTGATCAGAATGTAAACTCCATGAGAGCAGGAACTTTGCTTTTTAACTGTTATATTCTCAGTACCTAGAAGTTGTGGAATGTACTAGATACATGTTATAGCTTCAAAATGTCCCCTTAATACATGTTGAAATCCTAACCCCCTAGGACCTCTGAATCTAGCCTAATCGGGAGATAAGGTATTTTCAAAGTATCAAGTAAAGATGAAATCATTAGGTTGGGACCTAATCGAATATGGCTGCATCTGTATAAAAAAGGAAAGATGATGTGAAGAGACATTGGTAGAAAACTGCTATCTGAAAGCCAAAGAATGCCTGAGACTTTCAGGAATTCAGAGAGAGGCCTGGAGCAGATTTTTCCTTAGTACATGGCCTTGATGACATCTTGATCTCAGACTTCTAGCCTCCAGAAGTGTGAGAGAAACAAACTGTGTTGTTCTTAGCCACTCAGGGTGTGAGACTTTGTTACAGCAGTCCCAATTAACTAATATAGTGCACAATAAATATTTGTTCAATAGTAAATGAATGAATGAATGACAACATCAGAGAGCCTCGTAGCTCAGCATGATTATTCATGGAAGGTCTGTCAGATGTGTCCACCTATTCCACTTACTTCCTAAAAATTTGTGGCTAACCATTTAGGAAGCAGAAATTTTTCTTTAAATTTAGTGTATAAGTTCTTAGAGAGTAAACGTTTTTTTTGTTCATATCATTTGTTGTAGAAAAATAACAAGAGTGTTATCAGAAAGGTACTGGGATGAAATCAATGAATTAACAGTTAATAATACTTATATAAAGTTTGCTATGTGCCAGACACTATTCCAGTACTTTATACATATTAACTCATTTACTTCTCACAGTAGCCCTCTGAAACAAGTATAATGCAAACTGTTTGTATGTCCAGTATCCAGATGAGAAGCTGAGGCACAGAGAGATTAGTGACTTGCCCAGAGTTAGACAACAATTAAGCAATAGAGCTGGAATTTCAACTAAACATTCTGGCTCTACAACTTAAGACACTCTTAACCTACATATTCAGATTAGGGTCTTCTAAAATTTCCTTGGTTAGACCAAGAGAAAGGAGATCATGTGTTTGAAATTGGTAAAGAAAATGAGAGCAGGTAGAAGAGAAAGAGGCTGAGGAAGGAAGCAGGACACAACCCACCACAAGAATTTTAGGCACGTGGTGTCTAATTTTAAATTGTTTTCTATGCTATTTTTGCATTGCAATTGCTCCCCTGACTTTATAAACCCCAACCTTCAATAAAGGTATACTTCTTTGAGGACAAATGGGAGGGGGAGAAGGGGGAAGGATAGCACAGAAAAGAGCCAGCCCACTTCATAGGTAAGAAACAGAACAGAGAGAAAGAATTCAAGAGCAGGAATTAGTCAGAAGTTGCATAAAGAATGCAAGCTCCCCTTCCCCATGAAACTCCAGAGATATCACAGAATATGCAGGGTTTCTCATAGGTCATTTTACTTATTAAAGAATGGGGTGTATCTAACCTATGAGAACATTTAGGAATCTCAGGACGATGACAAGCATATGCACCTACTTAGAAGGGAAAGAACAAAACTTTTCTTCTGACAGAGGGCACACATTTACCTGATAAACTGGGTTTTGGGAGGAAATATAGGAGACAATTAAAGGTCAGTGACTTGGAAAGAAGTTGTGAGTAAGGAATGCAGGTGAAGGAAGGTGAAAAGGCAAGCCGAGCCCTTTACAATTATGTGTTCCAGAAAACACAACCTAACACATCTGGTGTTAGATTGTAATGTTTTTGCTGTTAATATTTTATGATTAAAAAAATCTAATTCAGGGATGCCAGGATGGCTCAGAGGTTGAGTGCTTGAGCTCTTGCTTCATAACCTTGAGGTCTGGAATTCAATTCCCGGTCCTGGCCCTGTGCAAATCCATATCCTGTACTGCAGCACAACTGGTAACCGCTGGGATAGCATGAAGGCTAAGATGTTTGCCTCCCATGTGGGAGGCTTCCAGTTCACTTCCCACCCTGTGGCCCCACAACCACCTGTGTGGAATAAAACTTTGTCACAACTAATGATGTACAACTATGGAGACTGCTCTGAGTTCTTCCCCCTTCTCTCTCTCTCATCTTCTCTCAATAAAATAAATCTTAAATAAATAAATAAATCCAATTCATTCTTTGGGTTTTAGTATTTATAGTAGGTGCTTTCTAAATGTAGGAAAATAAACTAGGTTCTTCATGAGTAAACATGAGCAGAGCCTGATGTGGTTTTGTTTCCACACCAGTGTGATTAGTTCTTAGTTGCAGGACTTGGTTCTACTTTTAGCCACGGCCCCACAGAGCCCTTCCTGTCCACCAGCCACTCACTGGAGTGTGCATTGGCCCTGTCAGCAAATATCCCTAAGACTGTATTGCCCCCGTGGGTGTTTGAGCAGGAATTTTCTTCTTTAAGTTCCCATTTTATATAAGTGCTGGCAACAAGATTATAACCAGGAACATATTTCAAAACCATTTGCTCTATCTCTATCTAATTCTGCAATCTTTATATTTCAGTACATAAAACCCAGGGTCCAAGTCCTGCTTTTCCCAGGACAATTTCTGCTCTCATACAATAGTGTGTTTCTGAAATACTAAATCAGGGACTGTTAGGGCATTCTCAGAGCACAGAACAGCATGAGTTGAAACATTTTCTTTACAAGGTCTTTTATCTCTGTCCTTCCACAGACAAACCAAACGAAAAGTTCAGAATATTGCATTTTTATTCATGCAGACTTCAGGTTTTCTGACATCTGGAAAAAGTGGTTTGCTATTTGGACCTTCCAGCAAAATTCTCTCTCAATTGGATTCACGTAAGACCGTGCTGCTTACTTACAGTTTGGATGAGAGCAACACCTCTCCTTTACTTTGCACCTCTTCTTTTACTTGGAAGTGCTAGAAGCTATTTGGATAAAAATGAAAGCCCTTGAAAAAACATTAGGGAAATTGC
>PVKE010036527.1:0-16357 GCA_004027555.1 Craseonycteris thonglongyai | reverse complement strand
TATATATATATATATATATATATATATATATATATATATATATATATATATATTTAATTTTTAGAATAATCCTGCAAAATAAATACTATCATTATTATTTTACAAGTGAAGAAACTAAAGCTTTGATGGGTTGAATGATGGGTTGCTCAAAGCCATACAACTTGGAAATAGTTTTCATCTGGTTTCAATGGTCATCTTTATTGTACCATCCTGCAACAAATAAATGAGAATGTTATGTAGTTGTGTGAAGGGTCTCTTCATTTTCTAATATTCTACTCAAAATGTAATTTACAAATCAGCAGCATTGGCATCACAGGGAAGTTTGTACAAAATGTCAAGTCTTAGGCCCCTTTTAATGCCAATGAAACTGGATTTTACATTGTTTACACTACCCCCAGATTATCTTTATGAACACTAAAGATTAAAAAACATTGGTTACCTTCACAGTTTTTCCTGGGTTAATCATGGTTCCCAGTCTTTTCAAAAGTTCCTAATCTTTACAGTTTATCTCAGACACACTGAAAGTTGATGCTCATTATAATATGCAAACCAAAAAGGAGACAGAAGCCTGCAGTTACTTGTTTCAGCATATCCTAGAAGAATAGTGAGACCTTTCTTGACTTTCTAACATCCTTTTCTTGTTTCTCCACCTCCCTTAATTATTCATTGAAGAAAGCGAACTGGTTAAAACTTGAACTTACTCACAAATATGAAAATATTTTGAGTGCATCTCATTAGGATTATTTGATTCTGAGGAATAAATTCCCATAGGTAGCTAGAGAGAAGGGCAGTTTAAGGTTACATATGGAATGGCTTTAGTTGTGGGCCCTCATAGAGTTCACAGACCTCTGAACTCAAGGTCTCTTAAGGATGTGAGCAGTAGGAGTTTGGAACCTTCTTCTGGTGATTTACCATTAAGGAAGTTCAGCTAATCTACCCCTCTGTCCCCACCCCCATCAGCACTATTGTCTGTTCCTCTCTGTCACTTCCTCTTCTGACTAGAAAAACATTTTTATTTCTCTTCCCATTCAAGGTTAAAGGCTGAGAATATGGTTGGCCAATCTCAGGTACTCAGAAGTGCCACATGTTTCCAGGTTAAAGGGTAGTATTATATAGTAGTATATGGAGTAAGTTCTTGTAGTCAAATGCCTAGTTCCACTATCATTATCCACAGCTTGGGGCATAGAATTATTTTATTTTTATAAATAATCTTTGAAATTCTGCAGAGACTTGAGAATGCCCATTTCCCTTAGAAAGGGGTATGGATGGAAGGCTTTGCAAAATAGGACTAGAGCAAAATGGAAAGATATAAGTTAACTTTTTCCATCTTGGTATTGAAGATCTAGCTAGTTTCTCTACTCAGTAGATGTGACTAATTGCTAAATTCTGCATTCTTCTGCAAAACATGATAGTACAGTAAGAAATAAAACACAAATGTTCTTGCCTTATTGAGTTACTTGTTAAGCAGATATTTATCAGGCACTGACTGCTTGTCAGACATTTTGTAAACTGGGGATGCACAGAATATAGCTGTAGCTTTTTTGGGGTGGTTATAATTTAGTGACCACAGCTATGTTAGGAAGTGCTCCTGTATTTATGTCAGCTATGAATAAAAAACCAAGTGCGCATTACCCATGGGCCTAACGTGGGTCTCTTATATTTTGTGTATATTCTCCTGTTGTTCAATTTCTTTCCAATGTTCTTTGAGGGTAAATTAACATTAATTTGCTGCTAAGTTAATTGTTTTCACTTATCTAAGCAATATGGAAAGAAGCAGGAATGAGTAAGCCTAGCTTGTGGACTTTAATCCACAATCACATGGTAGTAGGGTCTATCATAAGTACCAGGTCTAGAGCTTTGCCTTATCCTTGGACAAGGTGGAGAGATAATACATTTAAAAATGAAAACACTGTGTTTTGTCAGATTTCTGGACGTGTCCCTTCTAAAGACTGTTTGAGGCATAATTTTATTTGTGACTAGCAGTGGGCCATCTTATTCTGATAAAGTTAGAAAAAACTTTATAACTCAGAATTTAGAGAGCTAGTTATGGAATCATTGTTACCCTGCCCAAAGCCCCAGATTTCAAAGGGTTATCATTCACTCATGGTAATTCTCTATTTCTAAGTAGAGTGACTTAGGTGGGGCTGTTCTATGCATTTAAAATCCATTCTCTAGCATGGTTAGGACTTAGTGAAGGTTAAACATGGTGAATATTATAGACTATTATGCTAATTATACCATTATGAACAGATTATTATGCTGCATATTATACATTTTCATGGAAGGCATTAAAAGTACTTTAAAAACAGAGTAAGTAGGAGAACTGGTAAATAGGTGGGAGGAAATGTCTAGAAAGACCTTTTCTAAGATTCTTATAGGTGTCTTCTCTCTTGGAGGAGAACTAAACATATACTAAATATATAGCAAGGGGTTTATTCTTATTTTTGCATTCTTTTTCATCCAGTTGGTTAGGAACAATTACCAGCACAGAATATTTTCCATAGAGCTCTGGTGAGAACATAAGGAAAGTACCACAGTCAGCTCTTGACTTCTTTTTCTGAACATTGGAATTGTTTTTCTATTTTTTTTCCCTTCTTTCTGGTGGGTAGCTTTGTAAGTAAGAAATCTGTGCCTCATGGTACTTCAGCAGTGATGAGAAATCCATGTACTCTTTAGCTAGTTTTTAGTTTATTCTCCCTTTCAAAGAAAGCTTATACAATATTTCTATTCCTATATTAGCAGTAGTAGCTGGAGTATCTGTAGCAAATTTGCCCAACATGCTTACCACTTTCTGGGTCCAGTTTTGGCAGATGGCCCCAGATAATGAAAGCTTCTTTGGGCATTAGACTTAATAAAACTAATTTAGATCTCATGGAGAAACTGGAGCAAAAGCCACTGGTACAAAATAAATATTTTATTTAGTTTGTTTTCATCAGGTAGGTTACTTTGATCCATACTTGTTTAGTGCGTTACCCTTTTAAATGAATATTCCTTCTTGAACCTATCTCATTTGTGTTACACTTTATATAACATGTCATGAAATGTAAAAAACAATTAAGTCATAAACGTCTAAAATGGTCACCAAATTAGTAGTGGATTTTAGAAGGGTCGAAAGAATAAGAGTTAGAAACTTGCAACTGTCCACCATCCATTGTCTTCCCCTCATGGACATATAGTTTTACACTCTAGGTGGAAATAATAAGATTATAACTTCTCTGCTATCTCTCCTAATCAGATTGCCACCTACAACTGCCCTCTCCAATCATTTTTTGGAAGTGCCACCATTACTGTTACATCAAAAACATTAGCTGGGACTGTCAGTTATTATAAACATGTTCCTGGGAGTCTGCTATCCTTAGCTTTATTGCTCAGGACAAAAGAAAAATAAATAAGTAAAAGATCCCTGACAAGTTTTTAGAGTTCAAGAGTCTGTTAAAAAATGTTTTTGTTTTTATTTTCCTTTCATTTCTAAAGCTATGTTATATTCTTTCTTAAATATGAGAAAAAGCAATCATCAATAGCTAGAAGAGCCTCCAGACCCAGGGTTGTTATAATCGGGTCAGTTGAGCCTGCTTTTAGCTCATTCCACATCACAAAGCTGTCATATGACCAATGCTTTCTTTGGAGCAGGTACATCCACATGCCACCAGGTTGCCAGCCTGGGGCTGCGAACAGTAAACTAGTGTCAGTGAGCACATCATGTTGCAAGAGAATCCTAATAATTGTATAGACAGCAAAGAATTGCCATTTCACCACTGGGTTGCTTCAAATACATAAGGCAAATGCAAACAAGCTATTGTCACCTACCAGGATTGGGAACCCAGAGCAAAAATGCCTAAGGTGTTCATTAGGACCTTAAATGAGCCCATTAGACTTACATTAGAATTAAGAGAAAAGAGAAAATAGTGCTACTAAACTGTTAGGGATGCAAAATTTCCTAATACAAGAGTAAGACCACCACGAATTCAAAATCTGAATCTTACTGTAGTATCTGTCTTATTTTCAAATTGGAAAATTTATAAGATCAACCAACATGGATATTGCTTTTATGAACTTATTAATAAAGGTAATATAAGAAATATCTTAGCATCATTTCCATATTTATCTATTTTTTTTTTCCTGTTAGGGAGGCAAAATGGAATTTTGAAGAAACTTGCTTATTTCTTGTATACCTGGTACTGATCAAAGAGAATCAAACAGAAAAGAAATTCATGGCGAATTTTTGGAACTTGATTTTTGTCAGAAGTTTATTTTGATTTTATGATGTTTGATGCTAGTGAGGGATAAGACAGACATGAAAGGTTTTGGTATAGATTTTAGAACTGAGTGATGAGCAAAACTGACAACTCATATCCTTGTCATATTTTTTGAGACTTACAAAATAGAAGTTTCCTTGAATTTTATGACATCTTCACATCTCATCCTGCTCCAAACTTGGAGAGTCTGACAAACATAAAAGTTGAAAAATACTAGCAGGAAAAATTTTCAGCTGCAGACCTCTATAAAAAGAAAAAAATCTTATTTAGTAGAAGTTGAAGGCTCTCTTTAATATAAGGTAGTTGGCTCCACAAGGGTATTTGCCCTAAAATCTAACTATCGTAAATAAGGAACCGAAGCAGAACATAAATTATAGTGCTGACACAGAGCTCTCCTTTGCCATTTTCAGGTCAAAATACAAACTCAAATCAGAAGAAAGTCTCTTTGCTGTCTGGGACTGGGAATTGGTTGTACTTTTGTGTGTCCAGGTAACCCGAGGAAATCTTCTAGGTGATTACTCTAGTTTATTAAAAACATTATAAAGCAAAGGAACATCTAAGTAGTCCTTATGTGTTCTGCACGTGGCTCACTACAGTGCCATACGCTCTTTTGACTTGCTTCAGCAAAATGAAACCTTTTTAGTTCAAGGATGCTTTCTTCTTCCTCGTGCCATCATGCGGCTATCATTACCGCTGTTATGACTACCACAATTATCTGAATATTTAATAAGTGTACGTCTAATGAGCGACATTAGGCAGTGGAAGCATGAAAAAACCTCCACCTCATTAGCCAGGGTAAGTTATCAGAGTTAATCAACAACTGATGGCTATAGTTTGTTCCTATTCCTACTGCATCAGCTCCATGGACACCATGAATCAAGAAGATAGCTTCCTATTCAAAGAGAGCTTTGAGGCTGTTATAGCTTTCTGGAACTGGGCAGCAGCTGTCTCTCATAAAATACTACGCTCCTTTTCTAAAACATCCCATCTCTTCCAAAAACAGTTTCAGAAAAAATTTAGTGTGCGAGTTAGAACCATGAGGCAATAGTAGAGGGGACTGCATGCAAATAACTAACAAGGTTGTTTACTGAACTGTACCTGAATGAGTATTAACGCCATCGATGTCAAGTTTCTGACGTACCTTTTCAATGCATTGTACTAGTTAGAGAGCACTATTTGAAACACTACAGGAGAATTACGAGGAAAGAAGACAGAAGGGGCTCTAGCTTTCGTTGTAATTTCTTCTGAATTAGATTGCATTTCAAAATCCCAAGAGTACACATTAGTCTACAAAGGGAAATGATTATGGAAGTGCTCCAGTCACCACTGCGTATGACCAGACTGCTTGCTAGAAACAAGGGTAGGTGACAGTGCAGTGGCAAGAACATTTTGTCCTGCATTAAGTCCTGTTTTCCTCAGAGGCTGCGTGTCAGACGCCTGGTACCCCAGTTCTTTGGGAGGGTGAGCCAATTAGCACATTCCCTAGTCTGGAACTGTAGTTACTGTGGATGTGATCTGCATACTGATTCAGCTGAGATTTGACCTTCTGGGCTGAGAAAAACAAGAATCCCAGGTGAGAGAGAACATTGGCCTAGATTTTCCTATCCCTTTTCCTCTGTTCTTTCTTTCTGGCATACCGGCCTAGTAGCTTTTTCTGCTTAACTCAGAGGCAGGAAAACAGTTCTTTTTCACTGAAAAATTTAGATCAATGTATAGAATAAACATTATTAAAAATCTTGCCTTTTACTTCCCTCTGCTAACATCAGAAAAGAAAAACAGGTAGCCAGCTCCCTGAATAGTAACACTCTTTACCCACATGGGGGCAGTACTCAGTAGTCAAAAGCCTCCAGGAGCTTCCAGGGCAGGCAGGCTGGCGGGAGACAAACTCTGAATGCATAAAGCAGAACCAGGTTCGTTTTTCAGAAACACTAGGTTCCTTAAAGCCAATCATCGTAGTATTCTAAATGTCGTTGTTGAAGGAATTAGGATGGAATGCTGCCTACCAAATTTCCAGCTGCTGGTGCAATCACTTGCCAGGGGACACTGGGGAAAATTTTTGATTGATGACTCCATTTAGCACTACTTTTAATGTACATAACATGAAACAGACAAACAAACCATTGCTATCAGATCATCAGATGATATCTAGGTTTGTTTGGAACAGTGAAAGTATATCTTAGGTGTAGATTTTCAGTTTCTCATTGTCTGATGAGTTGCCTTTTCATAAGTTTTTCAAATACAGAATTTTTAGGGAAACTGGAAAAGTAAGTATATGTTTACTATCTGGAAATTTACCAGTGTATTTAATGCACAGAGGTTATCGGTGGCTTAATTGTATTGAATAGGTCTTTTCCAGATAGGTCTCTTTGAGCTACATAAATGAATAGTGGTGTAATTACATGTTCATCTGATCTGAAGAGTTTTCAGTATTGGGACAGGAACTCTTTTCTACCAAGACCTCCAGGGTGGATTATTTTGGTTATTTGTTAGGCACACTTTAACAATTCAAGGAATGAGCCATATGATACTTTGAGCTAGATTCTCACAACATACAGTACCGAAAGACACAGCACCACAAAGCCATTGTTTTCCTTACTCGGAGGTGAGACTACATGAAGTGCACATGTTTTAGATGCTATTGTTCTATTCCCACATTCTGAACACAAACTTGAATTGAGCTGATGAACTTCTTCATGTTAGGTCACATGAAAGTAGTGGCAAATGACTCTTGATGAACACCGGGGGCACAGTGTTATGATGCAAGCTAGACCACTTCTCAAAGAGGAGGGAACAGGCTCGAGTGGTGGCAGTTTGTACTGACTCGTGCAGAAAATCTGCCCCTGTTGTCATTGACGTTGGTTTTCCGTGTCCTTCTCCCTTCCTGTACTTCCTTCTCCTTCTCTCCCTGTCTCTGGTCTTTTAGACTCTCTACATCAACACTGAATTCTCTCCATCTTCATCCTTAACTTTATTCCCTTTTTTGATGATACATATGCCAGAACCCATTCACTTGTAGCCATGGAAATTGTTTATCCCTGGGGGAATCATTTGGTACTCAAATGGCTATGGATCTTGTGCCAAAGCAACAAAATTACTAGAGAAAATTCAGTGTTTGCCTTTACATTCGTTTTCAAAATCTCATTAGCACAAAGGCTATTTCTCCCATTCAATGACTACTTAGAATACTCGTATATTGAAAAGCACATCTTTTTGCTTGCTTGGAGGTGGTAGTTTGGACTGGCATGACAGAAACTGTCTTCCTGTTCCCTCCGTGTTTTAAATGTGGAAGAAAGCATCTGCTTTGCCTCAGTTTGGGGTTTGGTAAGTGAAATTTCTCTGACAGATTTTTCTTTTCTAGCTTGGAAAATTACTAAAATGGCTATAGCTTTGTACCTTGCTATACATAACGTTACCTCAGCATCAACTGGCAAATTATGATAAACAAGTGTTATGCAAAAATCATTAGGCTGCCCCCAACCTTTCTGGAAGTCAGTAACAAGCTCCAGTAACACTTAAGCAATATCATGCAATCACTTTGTCTATGTGGCTGTACTATTTAATGAGAATACAGAGAAGTGAATTGCATAGATGATATAAGGATAAACAACAGATTAATCTTTTTTAATAACTTGGGATTTTGCTTGCTGGATTTTAATTTTCCTTTCTGCTAAAACACCAAGTAGAACCTCATACATGGTAACCTGGTTTCCTATTGTTTTGGGGGTAGAAAAGATGGGATTAAGTTGAACCTATCTTCTTCACTTGTCTGGCTCCTTGGGGTACCAACATTTAAGCACATTCTTTGTGCTTGCTGTTCTGGGAGCAGTAGACTCCTACCTCTTCCAACCCCACTGACTTCCTCTTCCTAGTTCTAACTCAATCATTAGCAAGAGAGAGGAATGCAGAAGAGAAAGACAAAAAAGTAATTAATTCACTGAAGTGCAGCTGCAAATGAATTTTTGAAATCAATTATTAATTTTCTCTTTAATATTTCTGCATTGATACTGCAATGTATCAGGGGATGTGGAATGAGAGCCACTTTACTTCACAGCAGCAGTGGCTCAGGTCGAGAGCAGTGCCTCACTGTCACTAGGATGCCCTGTGCTAACATATTTCTCCCGTTCATCGGCAACACACCTTCCAGCAGCATCATTTGAAATATGTGTGGGTCATAAAGTGATGGTAGGTAAAGCAGGCATGAAAGATGAGAGGAGTTGCAATCAGAGAGGGTGAATGCCTTCTTTTCTGTATCTTCAGGTGTCAGCTTCCTAAAATACCAAAGCCAAGACAAAAGCAGAACGTGTATGGTGATTCTGGAGCAAATGGCAGTAGCACAAATACAAAATTGCTTATGTAGGAGGGAGCAGAAAATGCTGAGTTGTATAGGGTATGTTAGAGTAGGGAGGACTGGTTGTCAACTGCTTGGAAAAGAACTATAAATCTTTGTATTTCCTGACCAACCTTGGTCAGAGATCAGGGGATGGTGGTAGGAGGACAGCACAGGGCTGCTTGGTTACCTCTACTGGACTCTCCATCTTCAGTCGGCTTTAAACCCAGATTACAGAATGCATCTTTGATCAGTCTCTTTGCACAAATCAAGTGGTATCAGGAAATCGGCTTTTCTTGACCTCTGTGGCATGCAGTTGGAAGGTACACCTAAGCATTATATGGAAAAACTATTTTTAGTAACAGAAAGCAACAGTACTGCTTCTGTGTTCAAAGATGTTGGCTCCAAATGGTAGAGGAATGATTGTTTCCACTTAAAGTGATTGATATGTCTACACACACTTGAGAGATAGAATTTCATTACCTATTCTTTCAGCAGGGACTGACTGAATACAGTTTCAAAGGAAGCAGGGAGCATATTTGTATAACAGAGTACATTTTTTCCATGAAATGGAGGGGAAAAAGAAAGGCCAATATGTAGAAGGAGAAATTGTGAATGTTAAATAAAGAGAATAAAGATATGGAAAGTGTGAACAAACTACTACTGCAGAAAAATGTTCAGTCACACAATAATTAGGCATTTAGCTTTCTGTTCAATGACAGTGAAGTATTTCTATTGGTTCACTTGCAGAAGTATTTATTTTTAAATTACCTGTAATGATTAAGCACAGAAACATGTAAGGATTATAAAAGCAACCTAACAAAATTGACTTTATTTCTTAATACTACTTAAGGGTTAATGCTTTCATTTTGTGTGACATTTGCAGATTCGGAAACTTGAGTTACTCATATCTTGCAGATAATTTTAGAATAGAAAATTAAGAGATCTAAACTCTAATTTGAGGTCAAACATAAAGGAAAACAACTTAATGAGCTCCTAAAAATGTAGTGTTCTTGTATAAAACAAGAAATTCTTCTGCAACCTAAAAATCTGTTTTCTCTCCAATATTTTTCTCTAAAGCTGTTTGGGTACCTCCTAAAACCATTATTTCCAGCAGAGTCACAGAACTCCTCGGCTGTGTAGGCGGTCCCAGTAAATTTAGCAGCCAAGCCACATTTTGACATGTTAAGAATAGGCGTCCATAAATCTTCTCCAGCTTCTCCTGAGGAGATTAAATCTTTCTTTTCAAGAATTTGCTAAATTTCAGGAAGAGCTGTAATATAACAAATGACTTGCAGATAAGACTAAAGAAAGAGTAGAAGATAGTGGAATTCTTTGTTCAAGTACCAAAGCAGGAGCTGGGGGAAATTTCTGGAAGTTCTACTTTGGCTTCTAGAATAAAAGAGAGGGGCTGAGGCAAATGAAATCAAACTGTTTGCAGTAGCACTTGGACTCATGAGCAGTGGCAAGTTGAAACCTCCAAAGAAGCCTCTCTATTGTTAAGAGGGGTTTCTGTTTCTAAGACCAATCTCTTTAGAACAGAGATGTCATAAATAAGCTTTCAGTTAAAAGAGAGCTTCCAGTAGTCCAAATTTTATTGTTCTTTCTTACACAAAGTTGAGGAGGAGGACCCTGGACTAGCTAGTTTGTCTAATTCAAATGCACTCATATTTCCTAGCTTTCCTCTGAATAAGGAGGGCTCATCGTATTGAGTGATATATAGAGGAGGCTTTATCTATGAAACATGTCTCAGTCAGTTTGGGCTGCTATGATATTATAAACTGGGTGGCTTATAAACAATAGAAGTTTATTTTCTATAGTGCTGGAGGCTAGAAGCCTGAATCAGGGTGTCAGAATGATCACATTCTAGACAGAGCCCTCTTTCCGGTTACAGACTTCTCGTTTATCTTCACATCGTGGAAAGAGGTTGGAGAGCTCTCTGGCATCCCTTTTATTCATAAGGGCACTAATCCCGTTCATGAAGGTTCCATCCTCATGACCTAATCACCTCCCAAAGGTCTCACCTCCTCATACTGTTGCAATTTCAACATATACATTTTGAGGGGACATAAACATCTACAACACTATGAATACAAAAAACCTAGATTGTCAAACATAGGCAGATGAGGAATTTATTGAGAGAATACTAGGCAGATAAGAAAAGTGAAGAAAGGGCTCAATAGACTCTGGGAAGATTTCCCCAAGGTGGTCAAATGAAGGGACCTGTTCAATAGGGCTTGCAATGAGGATGGTTCTATGAACCACTGTCCATGTGTGTGTTGTTCCTCTCTGCTATATCTAAATGCCAAGGAAATATCGTCTAATTGGCCTAACATGAGTCATGGGCTCATCCCCAGACTAAGGACAAAGTCGGGAAGGGTATAGCCATCAAGACCATGTAGAATGCTGGGGGTATAGTTCCCTAAAAGCAAAACAGACTTCTGTTATCAAAAGAAGAAGGAAGGGATTTTGAGCAGCAAGAAACAAACATATGAGAAAAGAGAAATAATGCCATTTAGAAAGCAAGCTCAACTTCTCACTCAGATCATTCTGATTTGAAAAGCTGATATTGGGGAAGCTGGGATGGCTTAGCAGGTTAAGCGCTCGCTTTGCAGCCCTGGAGCCTGAGGATCGAATCCTGGCCTAGGCTCATGCGGACCCACATGTTGAACTGGGGTGTACCCCCAGTTCAGTTCTTGCCAAGGCCTATTTGGGAGGCTCCCAGCCCAGTTCCTGCCCTGCGCAGCCTTGTGCCCACCTGAGGAGTGAAACTATATGGAAAATGAATGCTGTCAAATATGGAGACTGCTCTGGGCCCTCTCCCCTCTCTCTGTCTCTGTCTGTCTGTCTGTCAAAAAACGATAAAAATAAATCTTAAAAAAAAAAAAGCTGACATTTGTCTCTCTTATTAGCACTTGCTCCTCTCTTTCTCCTGTATCTTACCTTTCTGAAAGTAAGTAAATGTGTCCTTATCACAAAAGAAACTTAGCTTAGAGTCTATTTGATAGGCCAGGTGGAGAAGAAAGAGTCTGGGAAAGAGTGTGGATGCTCCAGCAGGTACATATTGGCCTCAGCAATCATGCAAAATTGTCTTTACTACACAGAGCCATACACATTAGACACGTATCTAAACAAGCTCCATATCCACTGGAAGACTATAGAACCACATAGTTATCCTTCTTTTATACCTTTGGGTGTCTATCTTCTGACTCTTCCTTAAAAGGTCACCATGCTATTTTAGGTCACTCTGTTACCAGGATGTCAATTTACCTGCAATCTATTGTCACTAGTCTTTGCTAAAAGTTCCCCAAAGTGTGATTATGCTGTGACCCTCAGCATCTGCAGTTTTAAGATTACTTTCTCCGGATATCACTTTGGACAATATATGTTTTTTATTATTTTTTTCGTCTCTAGCAAGTTCCAATCCCATATTCCAAGCCTGACTCATAATAATAATAATAATAATAATAATAATAATAAACAAAAACTTGTGACCTGAGGAATTAGTTTTTGAAAAAATGCGTTTTAACCTAAGGAAAACTATATCTCAGCCCCACTAGTCTCTGAGCTCATTCTCTATCTGTACATCCCTAGAGCACCTAATATGTGTGTACTACATATCCATTGAATAAATAACCAAATAACAGAGTTAGTAAATGAATAAATAGTTACTTGTGTCTGGCTATCAACTAAATCCCATCCAGAAATGTTTAGAGCATAAATCTTAGAGATTATCTCATCTAACCCTGTCATTTATTATAACCTTGGGCATTGAGGCCTAGGGAAGGAAAATGACTTATCTATGACCCAAATCTAATAACTCGTAGGGCAGAAAATCAAAGTGATATATACTGACTTTAAATCCAGTCCTGTTTTCACTATAACATCCAGGTAATTCATAGTAAGTTTTTAAGGTGCAGCATCTTCCAGGTATATGTGTTTTTTTAAATAGAAAGATACCCTGACAACCAGATTAGATTTAAAGGAATAAGGTTAGTATAATAAAGAGGCAGTCCTTGAGGTGAAGGTTTGGGCCAGAGATGGCCTAACTATAATGTTAGCTTTGTAAATGGTCAGAACAAGATGCTCCTCTCATGCAGAATGAGAGAGCACTTCCCTGCCTGCTCATCCTACTTATAACCTTCACTGTTCAGTGCCCACATTCAGGACACTCAACTCATGGGGGATATTTCCTGGGGATGTCATGAGAAGTACCTTTATTTATGGCCAAGCTTGGCCAATCTATGGAACTTCAGAGTGATTTTCAGGGAAATGGACGACACTTCTTGCAGCTTTTGTTTTGGATTTTCACCCCACACAGAGTAGTGTTCTGCTGCCTGTGCCTAAGTGGTAAGAATGAATACATGGAGACCAGAGAACCACTGCAGCAACAACTTCTGAAGCACCTGGGTCACCCTCGCAGTGGAGCATTGTCTCGTATTTGTATCTGTATCCTCTGCCCTTCATTACGATGGCTCCTCTGGCCCCATCACAACAAATCTGCTGAAGATTCTTGTATTTAGGTTTAGAGCTGATGGCCCACAATGATCTATTTCAGGACTAGACCTCATTTTTGAGCTCTAGGCCCATATATAAAGTGTTCTAATAGACTTGTCTAACTGCACACCTATAATAGACATCTCAAATTCAATCAGTCCAAAATTGAATACTTTTTATTAATATATCTTGCTCCCAATCCAGGAATCTGGGCTTCATCCTGGAATCCTCATCCTACCTCACTAGCCACATCCAGTTTGTTACTATGTCTCATTGATTCCATCTCTAAAAATTTCTCTGTCATCTCCCTGCCCTGCGTTGGTCACTTGCAGTTTGTTTTGCTACTGTATCCTTCTAACCAGTGTCCCTGTGTCTCGACTTGCCTCCTTCCAGCCCACCCTCCAGCCCACCCTCCATTCTGCAATAAATGTGGCCTTTCTAAAGTATAAGTCTGGTTGATCCAGGTACTTTCTGGACTCCATGATGCTTCTTCATTGCTAGGATAGATTTAAGCCCTTTCGCAGGCCAATTAGGCCCTTCGTGCTTTTCCATCCAGGCTGAATCTTTCATCTCACCATTCTTTCAGGTCCTTTCATTAGAAATCCTCTGGCACCATCATGTACCATTCTCCCTGGAACAAACTATGTCATATTCCATTCCTCAGGACTCTTGATGCTGTTTTATACAGAGTCCCTGGAATGCCCTCCTCAACTTTGTCTGCCTTTGTCTCCACTTGGCTAAAGAGTAACTTTCTCTGTTGTTTTTCCTGACTCTTTATATAGTTTTTCCACCCTACTACACCTGAGTATTTCTTGGTTATATGAGGTCTGACAATTAAGTTCACGAACACATCCTAGAAAAAGTGCTACATACCTCATTGTTGAATATGACTATGGACACCTTCAAAGTACTCTCCTTATGAAATTATGTAGCATTCCAGCACCTAGTTCACCCTTTAAAGCAATTTTGGAACTCTTTTTCTGGAATGGCCATGAAAATCATTGTTATATTACCTTTGATATCCTGAAGGTCATCAAAATGTCTTCTTTCACTATTTTCTTTATCTTTAGGTGAAGGAAAAAGTCATTGGGGGCCAGATCAGGTGAGTAGGGAGGGTGTTCCAATACAGTTATTTGTTTACTGGCTAAAAACTTTCTCACAGTCAGTACTGTCTGAACTGGTGCATTGTTGAGATGCAAGAGCCATGAGGTGTTGGTGAAAAGTTCAGGTCGTTTTTATTTTCTTCACATAGATTTTTCAGCACTTCTAAATAGCTTGGTTGACTGTCCAGTTGGTAAAAATTCATAATGAACAATCTTTCTGATAAAAAAAATGGTTAGGAACATTGTTTTGACTTTTGATTTGGACTGATGGAACTTTTTTGGTCATGAAGAATTGACTTCCATTGTTCACTTTGATGCTTTGTTTCAAGGTCATATTGGTACACTCATGTTTCATTACCAGTGATAACACGGCCCAAAATATCATCTTGCCCCTCCAAAAGGTCTTGGCAAACTTGGACATCCCTTTGCTTTTGTTCATCAGCGAGCTCCTTCGGGACCATTATTCCACACACCTTTCTCATGCCAATATTTTCGGTGAAGATTTTACTAACTGTTTTCTTTATCAATGTTTACTTGGTCTGCTATGCTTCTTACAGTCAGCTGGAGATTTAGATGCACAATTTAACAATGTTTTGCAATGTTTTTGTCAGTTCTACTTGTTACTGGCCACCCTGAGATCTTTTCAACATTGACACTTTCTTTCTCCTCAGAAAAACATTTCACCCATTTGTACACTGCCGTTTTTATCATGGCATTACCCCCATCAACTTGGACTAACATGTCCATGATTTCACTTTCACTCTTGCCACATTTAACATGAAATGTAATGTTTGTTTATTTGTTCTAATTCAAGCTCTGACATTCTTGTGATGGCACGGAAAAACACGCAACAATAATGAATGCTAATCAGCAAGACACTGCCATGTGTTGACATGAACACAGCTGCCAGACACTGATGTACCAAGGTTATGAAACCTTACAGAGTTGTTTGTACAGTGCTGCTAATGTAAGCTCATGGTGGCAAGTTTGTGAACTTATTTGCCAGACATCATAGCACCTATTACCCCACATTGCAATTCTTGCTACTAGTATACTTCACCTCTTTTTTTTCTAAATGACTAGCACAGTGTCTGGTACACATTAGTATTTGAATAATCTCTCATTTAGTAATGAGTGGTTTGTGATTAATTTACCACCATCCCAAACAATATGTATTAAACTACAAGGAACTTCTGAAATACTGCTCTAATCCAAAAAGTTGGTGTTGTCACTGGTAAGGCAAAAAGGACATATTTTTGCCTGGCAAAAGTTGGGCACCATGAAAGTTTTTAAGGGTTAGAGACTGTCAAATAAAATCGATTCCTCTTACTGTCTTTTACCTAGAAATCTTATACTAGCAGCCAAGATTAATGAATTATTTGACATGTGCATTTTGTCAACAATAGCTGAGTACCTTCAGTGCTTCTACTACTCTGCTTTGAAGCTGATGGTGCTGAGTCTCTTCCCTGTGAGGTCAAACACATCATGCTGAGGCAGCAGGCCCACTCCTCAGCTCTAGTCCATGCAATTTAACTGTAGAGGATATTGCCTGAGGTTAACTAGCATCATATATAGAACAGATGGAGTAGCACCTAGAGGCTAGGAGCCTAAAGAAAAGTTAGGCAATCCATTTAAGTTTGAGTTCAAAATCTTCAACAAGTGAACAGATGTGGTTTGAGAAAGTGGTTTCAGTGAGCAGGTTCTTCCATCTGACTGTGGTGTTTCCTCAGAGTGAGCATATTGGATGGATTAAGACAAAAGGGATGTGGCAAAAAGTAATTTTATTTCCAAAAAATTTCTCTGAATGGTTGGTTATTCACCTACTCTCCCCAAAATGGGCTCACTGAATAATTTATTTTTTTTTTAATTTTATTAAATTTGCATGAGAAATGTGGAAAATCAATTTTTCTTTTACATTCAAGCTAGAAAAAAAAGGTTTCTCTCCTTTGAATCTTTTTTTTGGGGTTAATCAGGCTATATTGACTTGAGATCACCAAACCTACCCCTAACACCAACTGGCAACGTAAGACTCAACTACATGAAACATTATGAAGAAGGGTTGTTTTGAATCCTAAACCAACCTTTTTGTCTTCACCAAACTCCAGGAGGGTAGAAATCATATCTGTTTACAATAACTGCAATGCTGTGAGCAAACAGAAACCTAAAATTTTATT
>PVKE010036526.1:0-16357 GCA_004027555.1 Craseonycteris thonglongyai | reverse complement strand
CACGAGGACCGAGGATCGAATCCCGGCTCCGGCCCAGGCAGGACCCACATGCTGAACTGGGGAGTTCCCACAGTTCGGTTCTCTAGCTGTCTCTGTCTCTGTCTCTCTCTCTATCTGTCAAAAGTAAAATAGAAATAAATATGCACTGAAGATAAAATAATTACTCTCTATAAATATAAAAAGATATAAAAAAAAAAAGTCAAGTCATGTGTGCTGTACCTTACATATGGTTTTATTTTGTAATGTTTATTTTCAAATACTATCGACTATGGAAAAAAACTAGAGAAAAATGGATTAGGGAAAGCCAGGATGGTTCAGCGGGTTGAGCACTCACTTTGCAGCCCTGGGTACCATGGACAGAATCCTGGCTCCGGCCCATGCGGACCCATGTGCTGAACTGAAATGTGCTTTCCATGCAGGAGGCTAGCTCTCACCCCCCCTCCCACCCCCCCCCTGCCAGTTCGGCCTCTGGCTTGAGGTGATGTGCCTCCCATTCCGATGGTGCCCCACCCAGCCCGCCCTGCACAGCCCCTGCCCACCTGTGTGGAACAAAACCATGTTGAAAATTGGTGACGTATAAACATAGAGACTACTCTGGGCCCTCTGGGCCCATCACCCCCTTCTCTCTGTCTCTGTCAAAAACAATAAAATAAATCTTTAAAAAAAATAATTAAGTAGACCTACCCATGACAGAACACTACAGACCTAAATGTTTTTGTCAAATTCAGAAATTAATAGTAGGGCTTCAGGTTACCAATGGAAAAAAAAAGGTACTCAAAGCACCTTTAATGAGAAGTAAAAGGAGAATTATATAAAACGAAATGTTCCTTTGGATGATCTAAGTCTGTGCTGTAAAATAGAGAAGCCGCAGGTGGAAACTGAGCACTTGAAATGTGCTAGTCCAAATTGGGGTTTACACTAAGCATAAAATACACTCCAGATTTTGAAGACTTAGTATGAAAAATATTATAAAATATCTCACCAATAATTGAAAGGATAGTGCTGCAGACATATTGAGTTACATAAAATATATTATTAAAAGTGATTTTATATTTTACTTGTTTAATTTGGCTACAAGCAATCTTAAAATTACATATATGATTCCCTTTTGTGGCTTGTATTACACTCCTATTGGACAGCAGTTATAAATTAGTCATGTATAGTTAAATTAATTGACTATTTTAACATTTTTGTTGAATTTAATATTGTTTCTTTAGTATTAAATTCCTCTTTGGTACATCCTGAATAAAATGATTTTAATGTGAAGAACAATGACAGCTTACCAGACTGTCCAGAAAAGAGACTGTATCAAATTTCTGGGCAGAGGCTTGAGCTAGCATGATTATTCTACCAAATGATAAGCAGGCACTCTTCATATTATCTCTGGCAAAGGGGTTACATAATAAGAAAGAAGCACTATGTACACATGGAATAGGATATGACCAATAGTTTAACTATAATCCATCCAGCATAATAATATACTTCTATAGGATTTTTTCAACTGCAATCCAAGTGTTAAACTTACAAAGTAAGATAAACATCTTTCACTATGATTTAAGTTTAGCCATTTTCAGCAATTTTCAGATATTCAAATTTACCTTTTTGGGAAAGACCTCACCCAACAATGACTCTAATTTGCTACCAAGGTAAACTCACCTCCCCTTAGGGTGAAAAGGAAATAACAGTAACTACTTTTTATGAGCTATGATTATGTTAAGAAGCCGAATTCTCATATAATAAACATCATCAATACAATCTCGAAACAGTCCAAGATCCACATGGAAACTTCAAGAGAATGTCAGTTTAGGAAATCAAGGATTTCTCAAAGAATATAAACACTTTACAAGACAGCACTGACTCAAAGACAGAATGCAGTAACTCAGAAAAACAACTGTACTAACCCAATATCAAAAGACTACTAATTTTAAAAAATGTACTAAACTCAGCACAATTAAAATAAAATTGGATTTAGAGATCCAAAATTTCCTACAGATTAAAATAATTCCTCAAGTCAGAGTTCTTTGGCACAAAATAATTCAAGGCTTTAATATAGTGTTCTCAAATTACCTTAGTCTTTGGTAAGAAATGGAACCAACAGAAGACACATCCCAGAGGGCTTAAGGAGAACTTTGGGTTCAGATGTTAGTTAATTTGAGAGTGAAGTGTGAAAGTGCATCAGTTTTCATTTAAACATACAGAAGTCTACCAACACTAAGCACAGGCATTATACATACTAAGTTTAAGTTTTGGAGATACAATGGTGAACAAGCTATAACCTCTGACCATTACAGGTTTATTTTCTGGCAGTTTTGTTAAAAAAAATAAATCACCATCACTATTTCATTGCCTGATTCCCATACCCCAAACCAAGATATTTCCTCCTTCTCCTATTTGTACATGGAGAGAAAGAAGTAGGAATGGAGAAACAGGGAAGAAGAAATGAAATCTGAACTTAACCTACTGAATTAAAATTAGTTTGATCTCTTTCCCTGAAAAAACTCTAAACTCCTTAAAGACAGAGGATGAAACCTATTCACCTCCCTATCCCTAGCACCTAACTCTATGTTTGGCACTCATCTGCTGCTCACTATCTCAAAGCTAGATTAAACAGTCATTGTGCTAGGGCCACTGCCTTCTTTTTCTGTTATAAACTGGAATTAATAATAAATGAAGATTAAAACAATAAAGGTCAACTTCCAGTGTTTCTTTTTGCAAAAATAAGTATCTACCCACATTATACATAGGCGTATAAAAGCTATAAATATACACATTCTTTAAGGAAAAACATGCAGTTTCATAAAGCTAGTTTCCTTCCACCACTATTACTAGATCTCCCTCACCTCCCAACCACATCCGGAAGTAACAGGAACTTGGTATAAATGAGATCACATTGTACACATCATTATGCAAGTATTTTTCCTTACATGTAGGAGCTCTCTCCATATTTATATACATCAAAAAGCAGCACGGCATAATGGATTCTGGAACCAGGCAACTTAGGTTCAAACGCTGGCTCTGAATTCCAGCTCTGTTATTTGCTCCTTGTAAGATTGGGTAGGTTATTTATCCCTCTATGTTTCAGTTTTCCCATATGTAAGATGAAATAATGATAGTGCTTATTTCTGAATTCTCAGGAGCACTAAAATAGTTAATGTTTATAAATTGTTAGAACAATCCCTGGGTATACAAAACAATTTGTTTCCTAAAGTCAAAAAAAAAAATTCACCAATAATAATCTAAACATCGACCTACATAATTCTCCATTATAAAACTATTTTGTATCTTATGAATCCCTGATTCCTATTGACAGATGTTTCCTTAGGCTATAGTACAATATGTCTCTTAAAGCCAAAAAAGAAAAAATCATCAAAGATAATAATCTAAACGTAGATATACGTACCGGTAATTCTCCATTATAGAACTATTTCATGTCTTATGAATCCCTGACTCCTACTGATAGACGTTTAGATTGTTTTCAAAACAAATATCCCTGTAAACACTCACTGGGCAGATGTTGAGTTTCCCTAGATTAACATCTTGAATAGTAACTGCAGTTAAAAACTTAACTAGCCATCAATTTTCAATTGAAAACACTTAATCTAGTGAGTGAAAATTGATGACTCGTAAGTTTTTAACCGCTTTTCCCTGCAACTGATACGACGAATTTTCTCAGTTCATTGGCCATTCCAATTTCTAATTTTCTCTGCTGTGCCTTTCCATAACATCCATTGTTCATTTTACTTGTATTTGTATCATCTGTCTTATTCTTTTGATATTATATATTCTGGACACAAATCCACTGGATATATAGATACTGCACGTATCTCCCAGTTATGCCACTTATCTTTTAGTTTGGTTTATGATGTATTTATTAAGCCTAAGTTTTTTTTTAGTTACCGGTACTCACATCCCTTAATCTTGAAGGTTCATTCTTCTTTATTTGACTTGTTAAAAGAAAGCCTTACATGTTAAGTGAAAGAAGCCAGACAGGAAAAAAACAAAAACAAAAAAAACAAGAACCATATGACTTCACTCATATGTGAAATATAAAACTGAAAACAACAAAGAAACAAAAAGTCATGGACAGTCAATAGTTCAATGCAAACCTGTCCAACCCGTGGTCTGTGGGTTGCCTACAGCCCAGAGTGGCTTTGAATGTAGCCGAAAATAAATCCATAAACTCTCTAAATGAGTTTTTTGTATTTTGTTTTTGGCTCATCAGCTATCATTAGCGTTAGTGTATTTTATGTATCTTCCAAGACAATTCTTCTTCCAATGTGGCCCAGGGAAGTCAAAAGGTTGAATACCTCTGGTTTAGTGGTTACCTGAGGGTAAGTGGGGAGGAGGATGGGGAGTCAAATATATGGTGATGGAAGGAGAACTGACTCTGGGTGGTGAGCACACAATGTAACACACAGACAATGTAATGTAGAATTCTACACCTGGAACCTATGTAATTTTTACTAACCACTGTCACCCCAATAAATTTAATAATAAAAAAAAGAAAGTCTTACATATCTTAAAGACATGAATATTCTTCTGTATTTTCCTCTTTTTATGTTCAGTGTTTCATTCAACTGAAATTTATTTCTGCATATGGTTTGAAGTACAGATCTAATTCCCTCCTCCATATAGAAAATCAATTCAACATTTTACTTTCTTTCCCTGCTGATAGAAAATGCCATCTCTAGCACACCCGCTTCTCAAATACATATGAATCCACTGCTGAACTCTCTATTCTATTATATTAATGTCTTTTCCTATATTAAGACTACACTACTTTAAATACCATACATTTTTATTTTATTTATTGAAGTATAATTTACATAATATATGGAAATACAACTTGTGGGGTTTTTTTTGTTTGTTTGTTTTTGACACAGAGAGAAGGGGGAGGGCCCATAGCAAGCAGTCTCCATAGTTGTACATCACCAGTTTTCAACATGGTTCCGTTACACAGGTGGGTGGGGGCTGTGCAGGGCGGAAACTGAGCTAGGGACCTCCCACATGGGAGGCATGCCTCTGCAAGCCAGGGGCTAAATCAGGAGGCAAGAATTGAACTGGGTGCCTCCCACAAGGGAAGCACACCCCAGTTCAGCATATGGGTCCCCATGGGCCATGGCCGGATTCAATCTTCAGTCCCCAGGACTGCAAAGTTAGTGCTTAACCTGCTGAGCTACCTACCCTTCACAGCTTGATTTTTAAATATGTATTAATATCCCTTTGTGATCCAATCAAAACCAAGGTATTAACATTTCTACTGCTACAGTATGTTCCCTCATACCCCTTGTCAATCAGTACCATGCTTCCAAGATAACCAGTATTCTAATCTCTATCACCATAGATTAATTCTACCTGTCGAGTTTCATATAATTGAAATTACACAATATAATATAAACTGTTTCACTTCTTTTAGTCAACATTAAGTCTGGGAGATTCAACCCATGTTGATTATGCTCAGCAGTTTATTCTTTCTTCATTCTTTCTTCATTCCCATTTAGTATTCTAAATACTATATTTAAATTTTGTTTTGATATCCATTAGCACAAGTCCCTCCTCCCTCCTTGTTCTTTTTCTTCTAACAGAACTATCTCAGTTACCGGTATTCTTTTGCTTTTATTTTTGTATATGAAGAACATTTTACACACACACACACACAAATCTATCTGATGGGAATTTGTCGGAAACTACATATAAATCATAAAAAAGTAATTTTTAAGTAATATTTGTACTTCCCAACCATAAATACAGTATACCTTGCCTTTATTCGTGTCTAATTTAATGCTAACTTTGTCCTTCAATCAAGCTGGGTACTTTACAGATCTTGCTCTAAAGGAGATATATTTTATTTTCTAACAGGCTATTGCTACCGTAATTGGAATGTTGATCTTGTATCCAGAAACATTGAGATTTTTATTAATATAGTTTGTTTGTTAATTTTTTTCTCGGGACATGTTCATCTCATTTTTCTTCCTTTCCAATCCTATTGTATTTTCTTTTTCTCTTATTAATACAGACATATGTGTCTTATTCTTAACTTTAATGGGAATGTTCCTCAGTTTTCACCATTAAGCTTTTTGAAAGAGTATGAAAGAGAGCCTTCACTTAAAAAAAAAGTTCAATCTTCATGGTTTGAGGGTTACTTAAAAAAAAAACATTAATGGGTATTGAACTTAATCATATACTTTCACTAAATCTTGAGTTTTCTTAAATCTTATCTTTTAAATTACATCAACATGATTTTCAAATATTGAACTATCCCTACCGGTACATTCTTATCTTAATTAAAATCTTTGTCTCTGTTCATAAATGAAATTGAATGTAATATATTTTCCTTTGTACTATATTCTTTTGAATTCAGGTTTCAAGGTTAAACTCGATGATAAACAAGCAGGGTAGCTTCCCTCTTTTTTTTTTTTTTTTTTATTATCCCGGTCAGTTTGTGTAAAATTGGAATTATCTATTCCCGAAATGTTTATCTGAAATTACGATTACAAATGTCAAAGTTAAAACTATTCCTTCTGATACCACTTCGCAACACTGAGGATGCCTATAATCAGACAGATTTAATGAAGTGCTGGTAAGGAGAGGAAAAACTGGCGCCCTCATACTTTGATAGTGGGAAAGTAAAATGGTGCGACCACTTTAGAAAATAGTCTGAAAGTTCCTCAAAAGGTTAAACAGTTACCATATGACCTAGCAATTGCACTTCTAGGTATACACACAAAAGAAATGAAAACATATTCATGTAAAAACTTGTATACAAATCCTGATAGGACTATTCATAATAGGTAAGCATGGAAAATAATCCAAATATCTATCAACGGATAAATGAATAAACAAAATGTAGTATATAATACAATGAATACTTGGCTATTAAAAAAAGTATACTGATACATGCCACAACATGGCTGGGCCTTAAAAATATTATGCTAACTAGAAGAAGTGAATCACAAAAGGCCACATATTGAATGATTCAATTTACATGTCTAGAACATGTAAATGTCTAGAACAGGCAAATCTACGTAAACAGAGAATGGATTAGTGGTTGCCTAAGGCTGGAGGGTTTGGGGAGACTTGGAATTGAGTGCTAATAGGTAGGTACAGAGTTTCTTTCTGAGGTGATGAAAATATTCTAAAATTAACTATGGTAATGATTGCACAACTCTGTAAAAATACTAGGAACCACTGAGTTACACATTTTAAATGGGTAAACAGTATGGTTTGTGAATTATAGCTTAATAAAGTTGCTATTTTAAAAAATTCCCCTTGGGGACAAGTATTACAGCTTTAATTACTTCAATGGTTTTTAGTTGCTTGGGATTTTCTTTCTTCTTCTTCACTCAGTTTTGCAATATTTTTCCTAGAACACAAACCATTTTATCTGGTTTTAAAATTTTACATATATAAGGTCTCACAATTAAGCTCAAGACTTGCCACCATGCACATATGTTGGCAGCACAGTACAAACAACTCAGTAAGGTTACATAACCTTAGTATATCATTGTCTCACAGCTGTGTTCCTGTCAAGATGTGGCAGTGTCTTGCTGAGTGGCGTCCATTATTGCCATTGCATGGCTTTTGTGCCATCATGAGAATGTTGGAGCTTGGATTTGAGCAATGAATAAACATTAAGTTTCTTCTTAAACTTGGCAAGGGTGGAAGTGAAATCAGGGACATGATAGTCCAAGTTAATGGGGATAATGCCATGAAGAAAACAGCAGTACCCAAATGAGTTAAACATTTTTCTGAGGGGAAAGAAAACATCACTGGATGAAGAGAAGTTAGGGCAGCCACTTATGAGCAGAACTGATGAAAACATTGCATAAATTAGTCGAACTGTGCATCAAAGTCATCGGCTGACTAGGAGAAGCATAGCAGACCAAGTAAACATCAAAAGAGAAACAGGAAAATCTTAACTGAACATTTTAGTATGAGAAAGGTGTGTGCAAAAAATGCCCAAAAGGAGCTCACCAATGAACAAAAGCAAAGGAGAGTTAAAGTTTGCCAAGAATTTTTGGAAAGGCAAGATGATGTTTTGGGCCGTGCTATCACTGGTGATGAAATATGGATATACCAATATGGTCATGAAATAAAGCGTCAAAGTGCACAATGGAACTCAGCCATTCTCCATGACCAAAACAGTTCCGTCAGTCCAAATCAAGAGTCAAAATGATGCTTCTTATCTTTTTTGATATGTGAGGGATTGTTCATTATATATTTGTGCCAACTGAACAAAGTCAACCAAATTGACTATTTGGAAGCATTGAAAAGGCTACACGATTAAGTTAGATGAAAACGACCTGAACTTTTCCCCAATAACTCATGGCTCTTGTACCAGGACAATGCACCAGCTCACAAGGTACTGTCTGTGAGGAAGGTATTAGCCAGTAAACAAATAACTATATTGGAATATCCTCCCTACTCACTTGATTTGGTCCCTGATGACTTTTTCTTTACCTGAAAATAAAGGAAATGTTTAAAGTCAAAGGTAATACAATGACGGCTGTTATGTCAATTCCAGAAAAAGAGTTCCAAAATTGCTTTGAAGGGTGGACTAGGTGCTGGCAGTGGTGCATAGCTTCCCAAGGGAAATACTTTGAAGGTGACCATAGTGATATTCAGCAATGAGATATGTAGCACTTTTTTTAGGATGAATTTATTAACTTAATTGTCAGAGCTTGTGTGTGTGTGTGCACGTGTAGTGATTTCTTCTTACATTTCAAATTACAATTGTAATTATATTTCATTTTTAGATCTTATTTATCACCTGTTTTTAAATTTCTATTAAAATATAGCTAACATACAATACTGTATTAGTTCCACATATACACAGTTATTCAATATTTATATAACTAAACAAGTGATCATCATAATAAACCCAGCAACCATCTGACTGACACACCATATCATATTATTATTGACTACGAAAGTCGGGAAGGCTCAGTGGGTTGAGCACTCATTTGTAGCCCCAAGGTCCACATCCTGGCCCCAACCCATGCAGACCCATATGCTGAACTGGGGGTATGCTCCCAGTTTGGTTCTTGCCGGGGCAAACTTCCCATGTGGGAGGCCTCTGGTTCAGCTCCCACCACAGGCGTGCTTCCTATGTAGGAGGCCTCCAGCTCCCAGGGCATGCCTCCCATGGGGGAGGCCCCTGGCCCAGTTCCTGCCCTACACAGCCTGGTGCCCACCTGTGGAGTGAAACTATCAAAAACAAAGACATACAACTATGGAGACTGCTCTGGGCCCTCCCCATTCTGTCTGTCTGTCTGTTTCTCTGTCAAATACAACAAAAATAATCTAAAACATTATTGACTATGTTCCTTATACTGTATAATATGTCACCATAATTTATTTGTTTTATAGCTAAAATTTTGGAACTCTTATTCCCTTCACCATTTTCTCTGCTTTTTTAATGTTTAAATTACAGCTGACATTCAATATTTTATATTAATTTCAGGTGTACAACATAGTGATTAGACATTTATATAACTTAAGAAGTGATCCATTTGACTAGAACCCACCTGGAACTATGCAGTTATTATCAGATCATTGACTTATCATTCCTTATGCATTACTTTACATCCCGGTACTACTCTGTAACTATCAATGTGTACTTACTAATACTTTCAACTTTTTCACCCTGCCCACAACCGCCCTCCCATCTATCACCCTGATAAATCTAGCACCCATCTGATACTATACACAATTACAATATTACTGACTATAATCCTTATGCTTATAGCCATACATCTCCATGACTACTTTGTAACAACCTATTTGTACTTCTTAATCCCTTCCCTTTTTTCACCTGCCCCACCAACACGGCCGCCCATCTGGCAACCAACAAAATATTCGCTGTACATATGAGTTTGTTTTGTTTGTTTATTTACGAGGTGTCATTAAAAATTATGTTAAATGTTTTCATTTAAAAAATGTATTACAGTAAAAGACACATTGCTATTAATCTCCTTCTAAATACTTCCCTTCACTTCGAACACACTTACCCCATCATTCTTGCCACTTTTGAAGAAGTTCTGAAAATCCTTTCATGAGTGTCTTTAGTTGTGCTGTTGTGGCTACCTCAATGTCCTCTATTGATTCAAAGCATTTACCTTTCTTGGTCATTTTGACTTTGAGGAAGAGCCAGACGTCACACAGTGCCAGGTCTGGTGAATGAGGTAGATGAGGGTATACCATAATGTTTTTATTTGACAGAAATGTATGTTAATGCGTTGTTTGTGATCCATGGTTTACAGCACACTTTAAAGCACACCTTCTCTCAATCATAGCTCACAATGGATTAACTACAACGAACAAGATGAACTTGTCACACGCTGTTACTAAGGCTCATTGCACCGCTTCCTGTTGGATGGCATTCAGCAGCAGCATTCACCATCATTGTATTTTGTTCTTTAGATTCCCCATGTAAGCAAAATCACATTGCATCCATCTTTGTCTGACATACTCCACTCAGCACAATATATTCCAGGTCCATGCCTGACACTGCAGATGGCAAGAATCTCTCTTCCCTTCCCTGGACAAGTAATATTCCATTGTATATATGTACCACTTCCTCTTTATCCATTCATCCACTGAAGCTGCCTCCACACCTCGGCCATTGTAAACAATGCTGAAGTGAACATATGAATGCACACATCCCTCCTCAAAGTAGCATTTTGGGTTTCTTCAGATACATACACAGAAGTGAGTCCTTCTTTGTCTCTTATTATAGCCTTTGTTTTAAAGTCTATTTTGTCTGGTATATGCATTGCTATCCCAGCTTTTCTTCTGTTTCCATTTCATGAAATATCTTTATCCCATCCCTTTACTTTCAGTCTGTGTGTGTCTTTCCATCTGAAGTGAGTCTCTTGTAGGCAGCGTATGTAAGGGTCTTGTTTCCTTATCAGTCAGCCCCCCTATCTTTTGATTGGAGTATTGAATCAGGGTACCCTGAAAGTAATTGTTGGACAGATATGAAGTTATCACCATTTTATTATTCATATTTTATAACTTTTTTTCATCTTAAGTCCCTCTAAGATTCCTTGTAATACTGCTTTGGTGTTGGTAAACTCCCTTCAGCTTTTTCTTGTCTGGGATGCTCTTTATCTGTCCTTTGATTCTAAATGATAGTTTTACTGGGTAATCTTGGTTTTAGGTCCTTACTTTTCATCACTTTGAATATTCTCTGTCAATCCCACCTGGCCTGCAAAGCTTTTGTTGAGAAATAAGTTGATAAGTTTTATGGGAGCTCCCTTGTAGGTAGTTAATTTTCTCTTGCTGCTTTTAAGTTTCTCTGTTTGGCTTTAATCTTTGGCATTTTAATTATGATGTGTCTTGGTAATGGGCATTTTTGGGTTCATCTTCTTTGAGACTCTATACATTTCCTGGGCTTGTATATCTATTCCCTTAGTCAGGTTAGGGAAGTTTTCCATTATTATTTCTTCAAATGGGTTTTCAATCACTTGCACTCTCTCTTCTTCTTCTGGTACGCTTGATGTTGTCCCAGAGGCCCCCCTAAACATTTTGTGGAGGGACTTTTGGGAGGGGATTCTCTTCTCTTGTTGCTGTTCTGTTTGGTTTTTTCCTGCTACTTTATCTTCTAAATTGCTGATTTGATCCTCTGCTTCATCCAATCTACTGCTGATTCCCTCTAATGTATTCTTCATTTCAGTTATTGTATTTCTTTACTTCTGACTGGTTCTTTATGTTTTCTTTCTCTATTTGTATGTTTATTTCTATTGAAGTCCTCCCTGAGTTCACTGAGCATCCTTATAACCAGTGTTTTAAACTCTGCATCTGGTAGATCGCTTGTCTCCATTTTGATCAGCTCTTTTTCTGGAGCACTGTTCTTTTATTTAGGACGTTTCTTTTTTTTCTCATCTGGGCTGCCTCCCTGTGTTTGTTTCTATGTATTAGGAAGGGCTGCTATGTCTCCTAGTCTTACTAGAGTGGCCTTATATAGTAGGTGCAAAGTGGGAGCTATGGAGCATTCTTCCTGATTGTATGAGCCATGCACTCCAGGTGTATTCCTTGTGTGGGTTGCATGTGCCTCATATTGTAGTTGAGACTTAGTTGCTGTTTGCTTAACAGTGGGATGGATTGATCCTTGGGTTAAATGGTTCTGAGAGGACTGACCATGACTACAGTGGAGATATTATGCAGGGGCTGAACCTGCAGAGCAGGATTCACTTTTACAGGGCTCTGGTGCCTACCCAATGTGTCGTTTGAGTATGTCATTCCTGGAGGTGGCAGATGATGCTCCAACTGAGTCCACAGATGGCCACTGGGCATGCCAACCTGATAGGGAACCCCACTGCAGGATGCAGCTTGTACCCTGCCCAAGGCCACCTGGCATGGGCCACAAAGTAGTCTGCAGATGGCCACTGCCTACACTGTGTTTGGAGGTACCTTGAGAGACCAAACCACAAAATGAGGCCAACTGTTGCTAGTGTTAGTTTTAGGGGTACTCAGCTAGAGGTATGGAGCATGCTGAGACCAGATGCTGGTTTGGATTTTGTGAACTTCTGAGAGATTTTAGAAAAGTCCACCGCATGAGCCAAGGCAAGCTGTTTATATGGAAAAACCACTGGCAGCAGCTTGGGTGGACCCAAAAGTTGGGTAAGTTGATGGAGGCTCACCTATGGTGGCTGCCTGCACACTTGGGAGTGGAAAGGGCTCAACAAAGTAACAATGGTTTTGCTAACTCTTCCCTGTAGAAGAAAGCTGCCCTTCCAGCCCTGGCCCTAAAGCCAGACAATTCAGTGCCTCCCCATAAGTCCCTTGTACCTTTCTAGCCACTGCTACAGCAACTGTAGCTCAGAGCAAGTGAGTTCATCAGCAAGTAAGTCCGTGTATAGGTACTTTAGAGGAGCACCTCGGACTGCAGCCTCCTAGTCTCACTTAGTCGAAAGCACTGCTGGTTTTCACAGCCAGAACTTATGGGGACTTTTCTTTCTGGCACTGAAACTCTGAGCTGGGGAGCCTGGTATGGCACTGGGACCCCAATCCTTTCCAATTTTTATCAGTCACACTCACATGGGGGACCAGTCTCAAGGCAGCTTGCTTGGTATGTATGTTCTTAGTTGTAGGACTCCTGTTCAGCTTGACTTCAAATGATTCTCAATGATGGCTGTTCTATAGTTTAGTGGTAATTTGGATGTGGTCATGAGAGAAGGCAAGCACAGCGTTTATCTACTCTGTTTCTTAAGTATTTTCAGCATTTAAATGTACTGAAAAGAACCAGATTTGATTTGAATGAACATCACTACTATTTCTATTATTGATTGCTTTCTATCTCTCCAAACTCTACTTTTACTTTTTTTTCCTCTCTCTTCCTTCTTCCTTTAGTTTTACTTTTTCCATTTTTTAGTTTTTTTGAGTTAAGTATCTGGCTTGTTAATTTTTTCCAAACTAATCCATATACCTCTTTTCTTGTACCCTTCAATTTTTGATACAATGTTTTGTTATGATTCGGGTCTAATTATTTCATAATTTCTATTTCTTTTTAGCTTTTGAAAATCTTTAGTCATTTTTTTCTTCCATATGGCTTCTTTACTATTCTCTGTGTTCTCTGCTCTGGAACTCCAATCAGACATTGGTTTTGAGATTTTCAATCTATCCTCTAAGGCATTTCAGCTTTCTATTTTATTTTTCATCTCTATCTCCCTGTGCTGTGTCCTGAGTTCTCAGTTTTGTCTTGAAATTAACAACTTCTCTTCAACCGTGTCTACTTTCCTATTATGCCAATTTATTGAGTTATAATTTGCTATATGAGGGCTGTCCAGAAAAAAATTCCAGCTATAAATGCCTCTATTTTTTGTATTATACATGGCTGGATACTTTCCAGACATTTCTCGTATTTTTCATTTTCAAAATTTCAACAGTTCACTTTACATAACTATATATATATTTATTGTTTCTCGGTTGTTTTTACTCAATTATAATACATTATGTTCTGACTAAAAAAAGGAAATTAATATATTTTAAGTTAACACACATTTAGGTGAAATGTTGTTTGAAAAGTTCTCCATTATAAAATTCTTCTTTAATGTCCAAAGGGAAACAAAAAAGCACTTCTCAAAAGTTCTCTTGACTATTATTCTATCTACCAAATGTTATCCCACTGTGCCTCCCTGCATCAAGGCATGGTAAGAACAAGTTCTATTATTCCCATTTTAGAATTGAAGAAGCTAAAGCACAGTAAAGTTCTTTTAAAAATACTTTCTCCCTAACTTTTTTTGAAAAATATCAAAGCCACAGAAAAGTTGAAAGTATAATGTATACCTAGCCCTTCATCTAGGCTCAAAATTAACATTTGCCATATTTGCTTTATTTTTCTTTTTATCTGTCTCTATCAGTATATACATATGCTATACCCAAACACTCACATTTACTTCTCTGAGCCCCTTTCTGAACCTATTATGATGCTTCCCTTCTAAATATTTCAGCATGTACCTCTAAACTGTAAGAGTATTTTCATTAACACACCAAAGAAACCATGAGATTGAACAGTCTCTTCTTACATGGCTGTGTGGAAGCAGACTTAAAGCAAGTTCCTAAGTCATCTGACCAAATGTTCTTTATCTTGGCTTGTCTAACTGGGCCTGAATTGGTTCTCTGGTGATTATTTAGAATGATACTCAATCTGTCAAAGTGATTTTCCTTCCTCAATGACCTTGAAAACAGATTTCATTTACTGCTTCATCAGACAGGTATAATTACATCCAAGCATTTCTGAAAAATCAAGCAATAATCTTCTGAGATAGTCAAACCTCAAAAATCAAGTATATTGAATTTCCACTTTGTTTTCTAATACTACATAGAGCCTTAAAGTAAAGCTAATCTAATTACCAACTTTCTCAAAACTATACACTCCCCTGTAATGTACCAGTGAAGTTTGTATTGTACTAAACAATTATAATTTCACTGTACAAATTTTAGAGAAATAAATTGTGTTTCTTCAGAAAATAAAAATATACAAACAGGTTAACAGTCAAATTCACCTTTTTATAAATAAAAAAATTGTAAGTATATTTGTGAATCTATATGAAAAATGAATTTTTTCACTGGATCTGTTTAATCTCAGTCATTAATATTAGAACTAAATAAGAAAAAATAAAACAATAAGATCCGATCCTTGCTCTCAAAGGCCATACAAGTCAGTTTAAGAGTTTATGTAAAAAAAATAGCAATATAATATGAAGTTCATATTTAAAGGTTAAACACATAAGAACTATAGGGGAAGCCAGGATGGCTCAGTGGGTTGGATGCTTCGCTTTGCAGCCCCAGGGACTGAGAATTGAGTCCAGGCCCCAGCCCATGTGGGCCCATGTGCTGAGATGGGGTGGGCTTCCCAGGTGGCAGGCCTCCAGTTCAGTCCTCACCCCCCAGCTCAGCTCCTGGATTGCAGGGGTGTGCCTCCCTTGTGGAAGGCCCCCAGCCCGGTCCCTGCCCTGCGCAGCCCCTGCCCACCTATGTGGAACAAAATCATGTTGAAAACTGATAGCGTACAACTGTGGAGACTGCTCTGGGGCCTCCCCCATCTCTCTGTCTCTGTCTGTCAAAAGCAATAAAATAACTATTAAAAAAATAAAGAATTTAGCTATAATCACAGAAATGTTTAAGATAAATCTACAAATTTATAGCTAATAAGAGTGTTTACTATGTACCGATAGGCCCTGTTCTCAGCACATTCCATGAATTAATTAATTCAATTCTCAGAGCCATCTCCTTTTCACTGATTAAAACAGAGATAACAATGAGATGCTAGCTAAAAGAATTTATGTAAGGAGTATAACTTGACCTCAACATTAAAGTATATAAAAATACAAAGGAAACACAGTTATTTCAAGAATATGGTGAAGCACAAGCCAAGATATAAATATGACAAATATTCAGGTAAGACCAAAACAAAAGTTCCAAATCAAAGAAATTAGGGTTAGATAAAGAGGATGGGATTAAGAGAGGTCTTAAGTACCCAACAAGTGGATGAAAATTTTATAAAACGAATAGAGCAGGGCATTACGACAGGCTCTTTATGTCCTAAAAGTACCCTTTCAGAAATGATAACCTGGTAAATAATGCAAAATGAGAATAAGGAACTCTCCAATTGTAACATTTACATGCTAGCTCAATAAATTATCTGGTACCTGAGGAACCAGAGAGTGCACACTTAACCAATTGTACCACCCTTCACATCAATAAGTCCATTCAGGGGAAGCCGGGATGGCTTAGTGGGTTAAGCGCTCACTTTGCAGCGCCAGGAACCGAGGATTGAATCCCGGCCCCGGCCCGTGCGGAACCATATGCTGAACTGGGAGCTCCCCCAGTTCAGTTCTCTCTCTGTCTCTGT
>PVKE010036525.1:0-16357 GCA_004027555.1 Craseonycteris thonglongyai | reverse complement strand
GGCGTGCCACAGATGCATCACTTCTGCCCTCTTTGATCATATCTAAAAGTTTCACTTTTTCGCTGATGGTCATCATCTTCTTCCTCTTGGGCGCCCCGGAGGAAGCTTTCGCAGGGGCACAGCGCTTAGGCGGCATGATAAGGGCTTAATTAATAAAAAAAGTGATCGCTTAAACAAAACAAGTGATCGCCAACACAACACTAAAATACAGTATGCGAGACAGTCCACATCATGGACAAGACTGGCGGGATACAACAAGAGAAGATGCTAGGTGAGGCAGCGATGATGCGCAGACAATCAGCTCACAGGGATAAAGCCACTCGTACTCTCATGGGTCGATGTCGCCCCGGAAACCCATCCCGCGCCTTGATGAGAGCCCGTGGGAGGGACTCTGAGTCACCTCATCTCTTTGTTTGACACGCAGGGATCCTTCTCTCTCGCGCATCCACATGAAACAACGCTCCTTTCCGCCATGTGGCTGCCGACATGGTGGTATTTTTTCATTTTTATTTTTTGATGAATATTTTGGGAAAACCCGCGAAGCACTGAAGCCGCAAAACATGAAGCGCGAAGTGGCCAGGGAACACTATATAATCAGATCAAGGGACTGCTCCCCCTCCAAATTCTTTGATTAATGAAATAGGTACAGACTATCTTCTTCAGACATTGTAAAAGACACTAATCACTATTAATATAATAAATAAACTATTTGGTGTATATACAGTAATACCTTTCATCTTAGGCTACAACTTTACAGTAGGAATAATTTTTATGATACTTGTCTGTCTCAGTCTAACAACAAAAACTAAAGAAGTCCACAAAATTTGACACTTTAGGTTCATGGTTTTTCTACTTTCCTTTTGTCTTAAAACCTATTGTCACATTATTCCAAAAGTCCAAAAGCAGATATGAAAATTTATTTTTTCATAGACTCGAAACTAATAAAGTGACAAAAGAAAAAATCTTGTAATTAAATAGTATTTGCTTTGATAATTGCCAAGTAGTCAGGCTGACTTTTTTTTAAAAATACTGAAAAAACCTGTTAGTCTGAATTGACAATATGGATCAAACATTGACCCTCTTCCCAAACATAAATTTATTTTTGAAATCGTCAAATGCATAATTTTTCAAGCACTTAGAATGGTTTCTCATTTTGTGTCTATGTTTCTCAGGGGTAATTCTTTTACCCCCCCATAAAAAGCATAGTTATTTATTAGTGTTTGCAGGGAAAAATGCCAAAAAGTGGCAATAATCTATTAATCTAAGCCTGAAGTCTTGTAGAGCTCTCAAGTTTCTATGCTATTTATACAAGAAATTAATCTTCATGATGTAATTTTACATTCTATTTATATCATTATTCTTTATACTACATAAACATAGAATTCTGTGATGTTATTACATGTCATAAATGTCATCATAATTTGTCTTTACACATCATAAATATCTTAGTTTGTGACATTATTACACCTTTGGGTGTCTCTTTCCATATTTATGGTAATTACATCAAAGTATTTACTATAATTATGTCATTTGATGAAATTACAGTAATTACTTCGAAAAATGATAGCCCATGACTAATGAATTAAAATAGCATGGAAATTCACATTAAAAATGACATTAAAATAATTCTAAGGATCTGAGATAACCCACAAGAATAAGAACAGTCATTACTGAATTTTTAACCTCAAAACTTGGCTCTACAGGTTTTCCCTGGTTGAAAATTTCATGTTTATGGAGGACTGAAAAATGCTTTGTAATGGTCCAATAAACCATCAAGACTTTAAAAAAAAAAAAGAGAAAAAAAAAAGATTGAGACTTATTTGGTAGTATTATTTTTGGCAAATTGGCAAAACCAAAATATAACAAAAAAATAAGTTCATAACTGTTAGAGAAGATAATTCAGATCCTCCTCAATCTGTATTCTCACTCATTCTCTCTTGTGTTATTATTTATAGTCTGTATAAAATAAGCTTATATAATCTATACTATATATAGATATAAGGTATTTACCTTAGTTTCTTTTACATAGTTCTTATTTAGCCTCCCAGATTATTAGGTCTTCAAGTTGTAGGTACTATATTTTTTATTTTTATGTTTTGGTTTCTCCTAGGAATATTTCTACCTCTGGGTAGTTAAGCAATTTCCAATTAATATTTAATGATTTTTCATACATTGATTTCCTGAATCCCTTTTCCAGTTAATTAAAAAAATGATTGTGTCTGTATCTTGAATACTTTTGGAGGTAGCTTCTTCTCTTAGAGATTCATTTAACACATATATACTGAGCATCTGTTGCACAGAAGGACCTTTGGAAAATAACGAGATAGATGAGACAAAGTTATTTTCTTCTAGGCACTTATAATCCAGTAGGAAAGATAAGATGGGATATTTTATTATACGTACTACATGATACGTCCTTGATTCAAAAAATGTACCGTATGTCCACATAATTGTGCAACTGTTTTCCTCTAAACTGTTTCTTCACAGGTATCATTTGTTTTAAACTGATATCATTTTAAAACTATACTTCTCTATATTAACCCTAAAAATATGGAGGCTTTAATCAGTGGTGTTCAAACTTTTGGCTTCCCTGGACCATATTGGAAGAATTGTCTTGGGCCACACATAAAATACATTAACACTAACAAAGCTAATGAGCTAGAATAAATAAATACATACATACATGCATACATACATATATAAATAAATACATAGATAAACAAGAGAGAGAGAGAGTCATATGTTTTAAAAATTTGTGTTGGGCCTCATTCAAAGCCATCCTAGGATGTAGCAGGTTGGACATGGCTGTTCTAAACCAATGTTTTGGACTGAGCCTTTATCAAAATTTTAATATGTTAACACTAAGATTAGCTTAGGGTTTCTGTAATTTGTCAGGAAAGAGATTTTCCATTGTGGCCTCACCCAGTGCGTAGACAAAAGGGCATAGGGTCCTTTTGGACACTATTTTAAAAGTAAAGTGCCTAAAAATTGTTGGTTTTTTTTAATGTATTCTCTACCTTATCCTTTCTGCACAGTTCTACCAAGATTCCATACAGTTTACTGTATGAATTTATATGCAGAAAGTGAGTTCAGAAATAAAAAAAGTTGCATTACTAGAACACTCAGTTCACCACCTAAACTAATTAGTTGGATATTAATCATGACTGTAAGTGAGACAGTATTTTTCTCTTTTTATTTTTGGGAGAAAGAAAAAAAAAAAAAAGAAATTCAATGACATATTTGCACGAACAAAGCATGCTCATAGTAAGTACAAAACCAGTCTAGTCTCTTCTGCTATCAAAATTAAGATTCATTATTGTGATCACAAGACCCTGTAAAAAATTCAGTAGTCATTTTCATTTACTATGTTATTGAGGTAATTACTTACAAAAATGAAAAGATGTAAATCTGAAGCAAAAATGAAAACAAAACAAATAAAAAACACTCCGTTTATTAGAAAATTAACTGACAGAACAAAATACTCTATCCTTTGGTTATAATCTTGGTTTAAAAAAATGTGTCATTTTTTTTATACATTACTCTGTGAATGTTGTGAGGCAATAATTATAATAATCTTCTATTTGGGGTTAACAAAACAAGAAAACAAATATGGAAATTTTTCATTATTCTTATTTCTAGACCTTTCAGATGAAGGAAAGAAGCATAAAGTTTTGCAAAAACAAACAAACCCATGAATTATTTGGTTTAGTAGCTGTCTAAAAAAGTGTTTAATTTTTGCTGTATTATTGAAATTATTTACCTTAATATTACTCTCTGGCGTCAAGTTTGTTTTTGTATTAAGGCGGCACTTGTAATCATATCTTGGAAGGAGTGGTTAGCTTGAAAGGATTAGAAGTGAGATATGGAATCTGGTCCCCTTAGGTCATTTGTTTGTATCCAGCTGAAGTCAGCAGTGGCTAAAATTCATTACCATCTGGCAGTTATTCCATGGCCTCTGTGACAGAACTTGTGGTCCTAGTCTAGTACATACTAGACAGATGTCCAGGTCATAAAAATCACAACGATACTTGGCATTGTGTCACCCCCTTGTTGACAGTACCATCACACAGGCCAGAGATCAAAGTGGAATAAAGAATGAGCTGTCTTTATCCCATCCAGTGGTCCATTGGCAAACAGATACTCAATCCTTATGTATTCTGTGTGGGAGAGAAAAGCTCTTGGCTATACTCAAAGGAAATGGAAATAGTGCTAATGAATACAGCATCTCACAGAACAACATGATCAAGTATTCCGGTTTTTCTCCTTGCACGAACACAAAATTAGATGAAATGGTTAAACTTAAAAATTTTTCCTTTTTGATGACTAATGATGTTTCATGTACCATGTTGTCTTAAGATTTCCAAAAGACTGGATAAATTGTGGCAGGCCAGCCACATCTGTGATTGTAAACACAACTTGTTAACTTGAGCTAGCGAGGCAAACTGTACTTCTTTACAAGCTCTGTATGTTATTCTGACCACATCACTTACTTCTCTCAGGCACCCCAAACATTTCTTCATGACAGATATATGTTCTCCTATAGATAAAAGCAAAAACAAAAAACAAACAAACAAACAAACATGAAACACTTTACCCTTAGTCTTTCCTCTGAACATTTCCTTCACCTTGTTGCTCTTACTGGAATCTTCTGATTCTAACAGTGATGCTTCTTTCCCTTCTGTTTTCTCAAATAGTGGCTCGTTTTTCTTTCACTGTACATTTCAAGATTATTATACTTCCTTCCCATGTTATTTGCATTTCTCCATGGATGATCTATTGAAAAAGAGTTCTAGTCCCTTAGTTGTTGACTTATCTTCAATGGTATAGCTGTCTATAAACCTCAGGCACCTACTCCCATGTTTTTCCCCATCCATATCAACACCAGTAATTGCACAATTTCTAGATTCTCACTTGAAATCATTGTACTCTCTGATTTTCACCAACTACAATTCCATCCAACAGTCTCCAATTCATTAATTCTTTATTAAACCTGTACCTCTAATTCATTGCCCCTCTTGCCTTTTCACTGTCTTCATATCTCTTCCATTTAAACTCAGATTTCAGGGTCCATCATTATCCATCATTATCATATTCCCTTACATATATCCCCCTCTCTCATATATAGCTGGCAAAACAAACAACTTTGTTAAACTCTCTTCCTATTACGGTATGTGCTTACATTCAAGGAGTGGAAAGTGACTATCATGTCTGACCTCAAATTGAATTTATGGCCACTAATTATAAATAGGCCCTTGATAATGACTGTCAATTCTATTAAGTTTTCTTAGTCATTTTCCAATTTAGTTAACTCTTTCATTATCTCTTAGATTATTTCACACTTAAAACTTTCAATATGCTCTCCTCACTCACAGCTCAAAAGCATGTTTCATATTTCATTGATTAAAAACAGAAGCTATTCAATTATAGTTTTTCAATTGTAACAAATGTATCACTCTAGCAGATGAAGATGTTGACTATGGGAGAGGCTATATGCATGTGAGGGGGCAAGGTGTGTGTGGCATATCTCTGAACCATCCTCTCCATTTTGTTGTGAACCTAACAATGCTCTAAAAATAGTTTTTAAAAATTATATGAGAAAAACCACAACAAATAGAGGCAACTAACTACTCACCACCTTATACAAGGGGCACTCCCCCTCCCCCCCAAAATAAAATTTATTTATTAAAAATTGTGTATTTATTCTTATAAGTTTAAACTTCAGTCACCTTCAAAGTACACTCCATTAAATGCAATAATTACATCTATTGAGATGCTTTTCCACAGCTCAAAGAAGTTTTGAAATCATTGATTTTGATGCCTTTTAGTGCTTCTGCCAGTTTTTGTTTCACCTCTTGCACATCTGCAGAATGTTTCCTTTTGAGGACTTTTTTTTCAGGGGATGGGGGGAGGAAGAAAAAAGTTGCTCAGGGTTAGACTGGGTGAATAAGAAAAGTAGGGCACTGGGTTATGCCGTTTTTGTTCAAAAACTGCTGAACATACAGTGCAGAGTGGGCAGGTGCGTTGTCATGCTGCTTGTTGTTTGTGAAAATCACCCATCATATAATGGGCAAACGTGTTGAACCCCCCCCCCCACACACACACACACCACCACCAAAAAAACAACAACAATGTACTGAAGCTTAACGCAGCCTTTCACAACGCCAGTTGATATACTGATGCAGATGAGTTCCTAGAACACTCATCTAGGTGGGGAGGCCTGTACTACAAAGGGCCTGCCCTCTATAAAATAATTCTGGAATTTTGGGCGGGGGAGCCCTGGATGTCAACTTATCTATTTCCTGTACCATTACCTTTCCAACTACCCTAGATTTTTCCATTAGTGTTCTATACACCATAACATCCATCTTAAAAAAATAAATAAAAACATAGTCTCAACCATATATTCTCTCTAGTTTCTATTAAATTTCTCTGCTTTCCTTTATGGTAAAAATTCTTAGAAGATTGGGCAATGCTTGTTGTTTCAACTTTCTCTTCTTACCCTTCTTCTCTCTTGAACTCCATCCAACCATTTTACTCAAATATCTCTGCTAAGATCAATTTCTTGAATGGACCCAATGGTCAATTTTCTTTTCTAATGTTATTCAACCTCTCAGCATCATTTAGCAAAGTAGGTCATTCCTTCATTCTCAAAATACTTTCTGCACTGGCTTCCAGTGCTATTTGTTTTTCTGTTAGCCTCTTACCTGACCATGGCTCCTTCCTCCTTATCTTCTTACAATGGAATATTATTCAGCAATACAAAAAAATTAAATACTGATATATACTCTAACACAGATAAACATTGAATACAGTATGCTGAATAAAAGAGGCCACTCATCATTTAACGGACATTTTGATTGTTTCCAATTTGGGGCAATAATGAGCAATATTGCTGTGAAAATCCATACAAGTTTTTGTGTGGATATGTATTTTCATTTCTCTTAAGAATATATGTGGGAGTCTAATTACTACAGCATATGGTAACTCTATGCTTAGCCTTTTGAGGAACTGCCACTTTGCTTTCCAAAGGCTCTGGGACATGTTAATTCCAACAAGCAGTTTTTATGAGAGTTTGATTTCACCACATCTTTTCCAACACCTGTTATTATCTGTCTTTTTTTATTATAGTCATCTTATTGAGTGTAAAGTGGCATCTCATTGTGGTTTTGACTTACATTTTTCTAATGGCTAATGATGTACATTATTTTTCACTAGCCACTGGCCATTTGTACACCTTCTTTGGAGAAATGTCTGTTTAGATCTTTTGTCCACTTAAAAACTGTGATATTTATCTTTTCGTGATTGAGTTGTAATAGTTTCTTAGATATTCTGGATACAAGTCCTTTATCAGATATATGATTTGCAAATATTTTCTTCCTTTCTGTGGATTGACTCATTTCTCTCACCATGCTGTCCTTTGAAACTGAAACTTTAAAATCTTGAAGATGTTCAGTTAATCTACATTTTCTTTTGTACCTATGCTTCTGGTGTCATATCTAAGAAATCATGGCCTAATCCAAGGTCATAGAGATTTACTTCAATGTTTTCTTCAAAGAATTTTATAGCTTTAACTCTTACACTTAAGTCTTTGATCCATTCTGAGTTAATTGTTATACATAGTACGAGGAAGGAGGTTCAACTTTTTTATTCTTTTACATGTGGATATCTAATTGTCCTAGCAAACTTTTTTGATAAGACTTTTTTTTTTTTTCCGTTTAATTGTGTTGGAATCCTAGTCAAAAATCAATTCACAGTAAATGTGAAACTCTATATCTGGACTATCAATTTTATTCCATTGATGTATGTTTGTACTTATGCTAGTAACACACTGCTTTGATTCCTATGGCTTTGTACTACATTTTAAAATTGGGAAGTTTGAGTCCTCCAATTCTTTATTTCAAGATTATTTTGGCTACTGTTGGTCCCTTGAATATTAACATACATTTGAAGATTAGCTTGTGATTTTTTGAAAAGTATTGAGATTGAAAAACCGGAAGAACAATAGCTGAGAGAAAAAATAAGACAATGTCTATCTTTCTGATTTATATTAACATTACCTAGAAGCAAGACATCATTGACATATGCAAATAAGAAAGGAATGAATTGTTTACCTTTCCATAATGTTTTTCATAAGATGTGATATCCCAATTAAAGTGTAAATTGATTAACTTGTTAAATTAAGGACATAATTTATATAAAGTAGGCAAAACCACTAGTAGTACAAGAAATAATTTAAAGTGGGAATACTCAAGTTAACAAGAAAGATTTCCTGTGGAGCTCAGTAAGAGTTCTAGTGTAAGTAACAAGGAAGACATAGGAATCAGACATGTCCACCACATTTAACATCAACTATTTAAAGCACCCGTATGTAATCTTTTACTTCATTGTGGTCAGTGACAATCAGATTTCTTGGAAATCTGCAATAGAAAATGAAGGTTTCTCACAAAGGATCATAGCTTTTAAGAATCATAAGTGTATGTATTTTGTATCTGGACATTTTGACTGCTATTGCTGCATTTTGCCTAAGATCTTTCTCTTCAATCTCTAATTTGTTGTATAATCTTCATCCTTAATTAAGATGCTCCATAGACAGGTTATTTTTCTTTCATCTTGCACCTACAGTACTTGATCCAGTGCCACATGATAGCAGGTGATCAATAAATGCTTATTGAATAAGCCAGTGAAACTTAAGGTGTTCATATAACTTAGAATAAAATGTTAGTGCTTGGACTCCATTGATTTTATTTTGAGCTAGGCAAGGTGAAACAAACAGCTAAGTATAATTTGGGTAGCTGAGGAAAAGAATCACAGCTTCATTTCACTCTCAGCCATCTTGCTATCCATTTAGGAGTAAGAGGATGAAATAGAAAAGAATGAGTGGCAAGGGTGATATAGAGCAGTTTCACTGCATTTAGTTCAACGTTTTCTATTGCGGATCTTAGTAGTTGTCACTCCTTTCACGTTTAATTTCCTAACTGTAATAGGACTATAAATATACAATCTTCTCATTCACATGAGGCTGAGTTTTTATTCATAGAATTATGAATTAAGTCATGCACCATTCAAGAATGTAGTATTCACATTTACTAAAGAATTAATATGTGCAGCTACATTGCCTTTAACAAATTATTATCAGGCAGAATATAAAATGCATTGGTAAGAAATACTTAACAGATGATACTGTGACAATGTGCTATTAAGACTGTTACTGTAATGTCAATATTATTAAACCTATATACCCAGATAATCCATGAATATAAATTACTTTTGTACCAGCTACATTTTATTATTTATTAGGATCAGTGTAATAGCTATAATTATTCCTTTAAGGCAGCTAAGGGTATGTCTCCATCAAAATTGCAGCCTAGAGAACAATTGAATTAATCTCTTATCTAAAGGTGATTCCCTTAGGCAATGTTTCTCCAGACCATTTGGTTGAGTCAGATGTGACTAAGAGAAATGATTGTTTCCCATCACAAGTCAAGATTGCCTTAATAACTATTGCTATTATTTGTTGAGGGTTACCAGCTCCTGGCCCTGTAAGCAAGTGCTTTTCATATAGTGTTGCAAATTAGCTAAGATACTATGCCCAAATATGAAAGGAACAAACTATATCTAAAAAGTTAGAAAATAACCTGTATAAACTGTAGAAGCTTCAGTGCAAATACAGGGGTCCAGACTCAGTTATCTTTGTTACCAATCACAGATTTTTCCACAGGACTGAATTATGTGATAAGCCATTGAAATTTGGAATAATTGGAAAATTTGGAATAACGCTTATTTGAGTTCACTGCCAGCTGATGAAATTGGGCTTTTTTCTCAGGTTCTCTCTGCAAAACAGAGATGGCACATTATTATAAAATAGTTGTGCACCATAAGTGTAAAATTATTTTAAAAGGTTTTCCACAAAATCACTGCTATTTGTAAAGTACAATTGGACATTTGGTTTTATTATCTCCATTAGAAAGATCTTGTCTAGTGAAATGCACAAATTATTTTCTTCCTTTCGGTCCTTCTTACACCCAGTCTAATGTTTAGTTTGTTTTAAGATTTGAGGATCATTCTATATTTGGGCTGTCTTCTATTTCCCAATGTTACCTTTGTCAGCAATTTTTGCCCACTTTTAAGTATCCTGCTTAGTTACCTAAGTACATTTATGTGAAAAAATAAAAACACTCCTCTTATTTGCACCACTGTCAAATACTGAGGGAAGGTAAAATCAGCAAAGGATGTAGAAAGGAGTCTGGTTAGGGGAGAGGGAACATTTTTGGACATGAGGGAGAAGTGACTCCTAGTCTGCAGACCAAGTTGTCTTTTATATTCTTCTGCATACAAGCAATAGACATTGCAACTCAAACTCTGACACTTTCCTCATCAATTTGCCATCTTCTTGAAAACAAACACTGTATCTAAGACTCAACATCAGTTACTCATATCCCAAATACCACCACGGTCCTTTAATATTTGTATTCATTTTTATTGTTTTAAACATTTTATTGTTTGATAGAGATGAGAGAGACAGGGAAGAGGGGTTATGGCCCAGAGCAGTCGCCACAGTTGTACATCATTAGTTTCAACATAGTTTTATTTCACACAGGTGGGGCCGCACGGGGCAGGAACGGAACTGGGGACCTCCCTGATGACAGATGAACACCTTTGGTGCCCTGCATCACAGCAGCTACCAGTTGCACTGCATTCAACACATGGGTTTGGATGGGCTGGGGCAGGGATTCAATCCCCAGACACAGATGTTGTGAATCAGAGATGCAGAGACAACCCTGGCACCAGGAATGTCTTGAAAAATCAAGCTGAGTAGAGGGCTAGAGCTCTTCGCAGAATCTAGCAAAGAGTTCTCCTCACTGCTGGTTTTTATTGCTTTACATTGATAGGATAACAATCATCAAATGAAGAATAGGGAACAGATTAAGAGACATTGTAGGTTAAATACAGGGTGGGTTATTCATTAGCATAAGCAGATTTGTTAAAAGGAACAAGCAGACCCTTCCCCATACATATCTTTTTAACCCCAGGCCTAGTAATCAATCAACTGGTCTGGCTGGAATGTAAAGCTGCAGGTACATATTCTTTTCTATATCTAATCACAAAGGGAGGTGAAGGGGAGGCCGAGGCCTTGCCCTCAAGCCCCCAGAAACCTTTCCGTAACACACAGATGCAAGGCAAGCGTCCAACCTGTTGAGCTATCCAGGCATTGCCGTATTCATTTTTATATAATAGCTACCAAGATGCAAGCTGCAAGTTCCTTGGAAAGGATGTTAAGCCAACAGATGGCCATTTTTCTTCTTCATATTTCTTTCTCAAGGAAATCTTTCTGATGTACGCATTATTCTCCTCGAAAGATGAAATCTGAGAATGACTTTATGACACTATTCCACCAAAGACTAAAATCTAATGAATAACGTTGTCCTGTCCTCATTCATATTAATTGTAGTTTTGTAGCTCAGGTCTTTACCTATTTAAAGGTATAAACCAAGTTAGTAGGAGTATAGAAGACAGAGTCAGTGTGTTGGACTGTGAGGGTCTGTGAGGGTCTGTGAGGGCTCTATGGAGAAGGTGACAATGGGAGCTGAATTTTGAATTTGACGATGTGTGCTTACTTCATCTATAGAACAGCAGGCAGCCTATGCTACGCCTCTGGAATGACGAAAAGAGTAGTCTCCACGACAACTGCTAAATAGCGATTGCTAGAAACCATTGTGCTTCATTTTCAGTTTCATTCATGTGGACCAGGGCTTTTTTCTTAGGTTGTCTTGTGTAGTTTAGTTGAGGGAAAAAAATCTTGTTGAGTTAAATATATTAGATTAAAAACTCAATCAAATTGTGAGGAATCCCAAATTAACCTGAATTAGGGCATCTTCATTATCAAGATTTTAATATTTTTATTACTGAGCTGAAGGTTTATCACTATCACTGAATAAAAAATGCTGAAATGAATGGAATGGAATAATTGGATATAAATTTATATTTGGGATATGTACAATTTGAAGAATTTAAATTCTACTTTATATTATATAACCTCTATTATAAAGATATAGAAAACTCCATTTTCTAGGCATCCATTTATTACTTATTTAATATTAATACATTTAACAAATAACTATTGAAAGAATTATTCCCTATCAATTACTTTATGTACTATGCTACGTTCTAGGAAAGAGAAAATTCATAAAATGCAGTCTCATTGAAATCTGCTTTAGCTATAAGTTATGACCTAAAGTTTTGGCCGGGTTTTTTTTTGTTGTTTTTTTTTCTTTCTTTAACTTGGATCTTATGGTATTTTAAAGGATATATTGAAAATTTAAACAATACTATTTATGCCTCCTAGATTTATTAAAATTTTATAAGATGTCACATGCAAAGCACCTAGTAATTTGCCTTGTGTGTCATACGTAGTTATTACTTCATGGTGTTAGATAATTAGTTATTACTTTGTGTTTACTATTTCTACTACTTCTTTTATATTAGTTCTGTTAAACAACAGCTAATTTGCATGTCTAATATTTGAATTTCTTGGATTCTGAATGCTGAAGAATTAAAATCATGGGAGAGTATTAGTATATAAGAAAATGCAAAGGTAGGAAAGCCAGGATGGCTCAGAGGGTTAAGCATTCACTTTGCAGCCTCAGGGACTGAGGATCAAATCCCGGCTCCAGCACGTGTGGCTACATATGCTGAACTGGAGTGTGCTTCCCATGCAGGAGGCCCCCAACCCAGTTCCCACCCTGAACAGCCCCGCCCACCTGTGTGGAACAAGACGATGTGGAAAACTGACAATGTACAACTATGGAGACTGTTCTGGGTTCTCCCCCTTCTCTCTGTCTCTCTCTTTCTATGCCTCTTCCTGTCTCTGTGAAAAACAATAAAATAAGCTTAAAAAAAAACAACAATGCAAAAGTAGAGTTTGCAGTAATGGTTTGTTTTTGTTTTTTTTAAGTGTGCTGCAAATACTGTTACAAGTTTAAATAGAGCCTTAGAATTCCTTGGATAATTTGGTAAAAATTTCTCTCAGCCAAACAAAATAAAACTTTCACCTTGTATACTGCTTTGACCAATAGGTTAGTAGGAGGTTGTCAATTTAATTAGCATGGTTATATCATTGCTTGAGCAGGCATAGTGTTGTGTTGTTTTTTTTTAAGATTTATATTATTTTTTGAAAGAGTCAGAGAGAGAGACAGACAGACAGAGAGAAGGGGAAGGGCCCAGAGCAGTCTCCATAGTTGTACGTCATCAGTTTTTCAATATGGTTTTGTTCTGCAGAGGTGGGTGGGGGCCGTGCAAGGCAGGAACTGGGCTGGAGGCCTCTTGCATGGGAGGCATGCCCCCTCGAGCCGGGTCTGAACCGGGGGCCGAGAACTGAACTGGGGGCCTCCCGCATGGGAAGCACACCCCAGTTCAGCATATGGGTCCACACAGGCCAGGGCAGAGATTCAATCCTCAGTCCCCAGAGCTTTAAAGTGAGCACTTAACCCGCTGAGCCATCCCAGCTTCCCTGGCATAGTCTTTCTTATTCAAGCTAAGTTGTAAATACAAGGTTTTCTCCTATCACACTTACTCTTTATTCTATTAAAGTGTCCATGAATTTATTATTGAACCACTGGTATTAGAGGTCACTCAGAAAACAGTTCTATCCTTTCATATTACTGCATTTCCTCCATGGTCTATTGAATCTCTTTTTCTTATTCCTTGAGATATTTTGAGTTGATTCCAAATCCTTCCTCATCATCTTCAAATGTGAATGCACTATTTTATTTTCTAGTTATAGTAAAAAGTACAGTCAGATCTGACAATTAAATGTTAAATCTTTCAGCCAATTTTAACTTTTTTCCCTCCCACAGTTCAGTCTGAAAAATCCTATTATTTTCACCCCCTTGCTCTTCCACTCTCTCTCCTCCACTCTGTGGTCTCAGGAAAAAGCAATAGGGGTGAACAATACAATAGCTTGACTGTTAATTGTGCAATCTGGCACCAATACGGTTCTTCTAACATTCCCTCCTTCCCCAATCCATATGTGCTTTCGAGGGGAATGATGACTAAGTGCTGTCTGATATATTTTGGGTCATCTCTGAAGAAGTTATGCAAGGATCATCAAACACGTCTTTTTTATTGTGAAAGGGTATTAATAGCCTTTGTTCTCAGATTCTTGGGACCTCAGCCAAAATGAAGACAGCAGGAATTGTCCCTTTTAACATCATAATATCCAGAGTAACTTATGTTATTTTATTCTCTTGCTTAAATATTCCTTTGAGGAGAAGAACAATGTCTTATGCAACATTATAACTATTATAACAAAGAGCATGGTGCCTTGCATATATTATGGTTTCAATAAATATTTACCAACTAACTATATGGTGAGTAGTAGTTTTGGGTTGTTGTTGTTTTTTAAGATTTATTTTTATTGGTTGTTTTTTTTAATAGTTTTCTTTTTTTTCGATTTATTGTATCGATTTTTAACAGAGAGAAACAGAGACAGAGAGAGACAGAGAGAAGGGGGACGGCCCAGAGCAGTTTCCATAGTTGACATTAGTTTTCCATATAGTTTCACTCCACAGGTGGGCACAGGGCTGCGCAGGGCAGGAACTAGGCCAGGAGCCTCCCACATAGGTCCCCGCAAGAACTGAACTGAGGGCACACCCCAGTTCAGCATGTGGGTCCACATGGGCCGAGGTCAGGATTTGACCCTCTGTCCCTGGGGCTTCAAGCGAGAGCTTAACCCACTGAGCCATCCCAGCTTTCCCATATTTTTATTGTTTTTGACAAAGAGAGAGAGATACAGAGACAGAGAGAAGGGGGAGGGCCCAGAACAGTCTCCAGAGTTGCACATCATTGGTTTTTCCACATAGTTTCATTCCACAGGTGGGTGCGGGGCTGCACAGGGCAGGAACTGGGTCGGGGTCTCACCTCAGTGAGAACTGAACTGGGAGCACTCCCCAGTTCAGCATATGGGTCTGCACAGGCCGGGGCTGGAATTCGATCCTCGGTCCCCAGGGCTTCAAAGTGAGCGCTTAACCCACTGAGCCATCCGGTCTTCCCCTGAGTAGTAGTTTTATCATTACCCTAGTCTACCAAAACACAGCTAGGGAACTTTTCATTATTAGATTTAGTCTGGTTCCTGGCAGGAAAGAAATGGCATATTTAAAGGTTGTAACTAACGAGAAGTAAATAAAGAAACTAATTATAGTAGCAGGGCAGGGTTAAAGAAGCCAACAAAGTAAAGCCCTTGGGATCAACAAGGGTGGGAAGCCATCACCACTCTAAGTTTGAAGGAGTCAAAGGAGAGCTTGACGTTTGTGAAACTTGAAGAAAGCTGGAGGTGTGGAAGAATGGTGGTCTGATGGCAACCAAGGTCATAGCCAAACATAGTCACTGTCAGATCAGTGGCAAAGCAGGAAGTTGAGCATGGGTTCAGGCCCAGGGTGATATATACACTATCTTTATCTCCTCCCATCTTCTAGGCTCATGTCAGTGCCTGCCATGGGTTGAATCCAACTGGAAGCCAGATGGCAAAGGAACCTCAATGATGTCACTTTGGAGGTCACCCAGTGAGAATGAAAACGGGGCAGAAAAATAAAGATAATGGGTCATGGAGAGAAGTGGGTGGCAGAGAACAAGAGCACATTTTTATAGTTGGAAAAATCAAACTAGTATCTGTAAGTCTTTAGAAAGAACATTACATATATTCTTTCTTTCTTATATATATAAGAATATTACATATATATTCTGCAATAGAAAATAAATATTATGTATTATTTCATGTAAATATACATTTATGTATGTACTCTGTAATGAACCTGAAATATACCACAAATCAAGAATTTTAACTATATATTATATATCAATACTATACACTGTATGATATATGGTATATATAAATACTCATTTGTGTGTACTTCAGGTTTATTACAGAGTAAGCAAACTTCTGGGGAATAACTTGAAATATAAATGTACCTTGATTTTTGTTTATTTATATGCCACCTTACTTCACAAAGAGTTTATGCAAATCACATAGATTTGTATAATATAGTGAGATAAAATCAGATTATAACAAAGAAAAACACGGATATAGATCCTGGAACAATTAAAGCTAAGTTACAAAATTTAGGCCATGTTGTAGGCTACAAATTTGGTTCCAAGATTTTCTGCAGTCATTTCCAAAAATATTTTCTCATATAACATTTATTGAGTCCTTATGATATTTTTTGTTTTTTTTTTTTTGTTTTTTTTTTTTTTTTTTTTTTTTTTTTTTTTTTTTTTTTTTTTTTTTTTTTTTTTTTTTTTTTTTTTTTTTTTTTTTTTTTTTTTTTTTTTTTTTTTTTTTTTTTTTTTTTTTTTTTTTTTTTTT
>PVKE010036524.1:0-16356 GCA_004027555.1 Craseonycteris thonglongyai | reverse complement strand
CTGATCTGAGAGGCAATATCTGCAGGTTTCAAGGAGACACTGAGGCTTAAAGAAGACAGAAGAAGAAATGAAGTCAGTAAGAAGATAAAGAAAAATAGACGAGAGCTAAGAGAAGGGATGGAAGAAGGAAAGAGTTTAAGAAATGGAAAGGCAAGGCGTGGGAAGGAGAGTCCTTGTCCCTCCTCTCCCATTGCATTGCACCATGTCAGAGTCCTACCTCAGACTAATAAAACTGCCGAACTTCACATGTGAATAGCATAGTATGTGTACTCTTCCAAAGACTTCCCACCTCTATTATCCCAGGTGTACCTCAAAGCACCCAGTGAAGCCTCATAGAGGGACTCTTATGTTTCACAGATTTAAAAAATTCTGAGACAGTCATTATTAAAGTGATGCAGAAGTCTGGAAGCAAGTGAACATTTTACACACTGAGTCTCCTCTATAGAAATGGTAATGTACAATTTCTTTTCCACCCCACTATCTCTCCCTTAAACTTTCTGACTCATACATAAAATGTGAGCTCTATGTGGTTTTAAAATTCTGTGTGAACACTCTGTCTATAAAATTTCTTTTTGGCTTAAAACTCTTAAGAGTTTAGTGTGCTCAGCTTGAAGGATACCTCACTATCAAACAAGCTCTGAGAGAAAAGTGATAGAAAAATGATTGCTTAGTGGAAAAAATAAAAGTGATTATATTAGAAAGAAGAACTCTTAAACCCCCCTACACACACCCCACCCCCAGTAGAAACCAATTCTCCAGAAATGACCTTCCAAAAGCTACAACTTTTCTAGAACAATCTAAGGGACTTAAAAATAAATCTCAGGGGGAAATGTAACTGATGAACTTTTATAAATGAAGGCAAGTTGGGGTACAAGTAACACAACTTTTGTCATGAAATAAAATAAGGTTATGTCACTATGAGAAGGGAAAAGTTGGTCTTGGCTGCCTGTGTGTGTGTTACACCTTTGAGTTCAGTTACCAACACGCTGTTGACAACCAGACATTTCGGTGGCTTTTAGAAGAAAACTCAGGCTCAAGTTCAAAGCTGGAAGCTGATACATGTCCTGGGACAGAGTTCAAAGTCCTGTACTCCAGGCCCTTATGTTAAGGTCTTGGCTTTTGGTAAGTGCTAGCAAGTTCTGGCATCCTACTTCAGTAACCCAAGGATCACCTGTACTAGAACATTCTGGGAGCTCTTCTGTCTATAAGCTTATAAACTGCACATATACTGTGGCAGATTATATTTTCCAAAAATGTCACAGCAAGATTTCTGGTCTCTTATGCTCTTCCAGAACCTTGCTACCTGCATTGAGACGTAGCATTTATTTCTCCCCACCTTAAATCTGGGCAGGACTCTGTCATGCTTTCAGCTGATGGAATGAGGCAGAAGTGACACCACAGAACTTCCAGAGCTAGGTCATAAAGGATAATGCGGGTTCCATGTGGCTCTCTCTCCGGATGTTTCCCTTGGCACCCAGCTACCACACATGAGAAAGTCCAGGCCGCATGGAGTGGACATAAACATTTTAGCCAAAAGTCTCAGCTCAAGTCTTAGGTGACAGCAAGCATGAACCATGAGACAGTGTGAGTGAATGAGCCGCCAGGTGATTCCAAATCCCAGCCTTTGAGTCTCCCTAGCTAAGGTCCCACATCGTGAATCACAGGCAAGCTGTTCCCCCATGGTACCCTGTCCAGAGAACTTGTGAGCATAATCAATGTTGGTTTTATACCACTAAATCTAGTAGTCATTTGTTAAACAACCCTAGAAACTCAAATGTACATTACAGCCCAAGTTAATAACCAGAGACTGAAAGAATTAGCTGGGACACTAGGATGGCTCAACTGGCTGAGCACTTGCGTTGCGACTGTGAGGTCTGGGGATTGAGTCGCAGCCCTGGCCCATGCAAAACGCATCCACAGAGCTGCAGCGCAGCTGGTAACCTCCGGGATGACATGGCAGTGAAGGTTCTCACCTGCCATGCGGGAGGTCCCCAGTTTAGTTCCTGCTCTGATCAGCCCCACATCCACCTGCGTGGAATGAAACCATGTCACAACTGATGAGGTACAACTATGGAGACTGCTCTGGGCCCTTCCCCCTTCTCTCTCTCTCTCTTTCCTTCTCTCAAACAATATAATAAATCGTTTTTGTTTTTTTTTAATTATAAAAGAAGTTTTTCTTCTAAAAAAAGTTAACTGAATACAGCAGTCCTCCACTTAGCAATAGTTTGACTTAATTTTTCAACTTACAGCAGTGTAAAAGTGACATACATTCAGTGGAACATCCGGTCAGCCTAGTGTCACTGGGCTAAATTCAAGGTGTCAGTGCGCTGACTACACACCGCTTGAAACAGGACAATATCATTGTTTTCTGTCCTGTCTCCAATGGGACGTCTGGTCAGCCTATCCATTCAACAAAGATTTCCTGAGCACCTCTTCTTATACACCAGGCTGGGGGCTCCGCAGTGAACTAGCCAAAGCCTAACTCCTCACAGGGCTATTTGCTCTAGGGGGAAAACAGGTCATAAAGAAATAAAGTTAGGGGAAGCCAGGATGGCTCAGTGGGTTAAGTGCTCACTTTGCAGCCCCAGGGACCAAGGATCGAATCCCGGCCCCGGCCCGTAGGAACCATATGCTGAACTGGGAGTTCCCCCAGTTCAGTTCTCTCTCTGTCTCTCTCTCTCTTTCTGTGTCAAAAATAAATAAATAATATATATTTTTTTAAAAAGAAATAAATTTATCCTAAATAAAAAGGTATTATGTCAAGGAAGATAAATATTTAAAAAGTTGAAACAAGGACAAAAATAGAAAGTGGCAAGAGTGTGCGATTTTTTTGCTGGGTATTGGGCATTAGGGAAAACCTTTCTAGGTGACATTTGAGCAGAGACCCTGAAGGAGGGGAGCCCTGCCGATGCCTGGGGAAGAGCATTTGGGCAAGCCAATCCAAGTGAAGGTCCCAAGGCTGAGGCAGGCTGGGTGTGCTCAAGGAACCACTACTGAGTCTGGAGCACAAGCAAACAAGACGGCTGTAAGGTCAGTAAGGGCCTTGGAGAACTAGTAAGGACCTTGCTCTAGTAAGGACCTTGCAGATGACTGGGATAGGAAGCCACTCGAGGACTCGGAGCACAAAATGACAAAAAAGGAGCATTCTGGGTGCTGGGAATAAGAGTAGAAGCTAGAACAACTCTGATAAGACATGGTTGCTGCCTGGACCAGGTGGTAGCAGTCAGGACAATGACAGATGGTGTATGGACATTTTGAAGATAAAAGTATCACGCTTTGCTGATGTGACAGAGATTAGAGCACTTGAATTAGGCCTGGAGTCAAACCCCAGCTCTGCCATGTACAAGCTATGTGACCTAGGGAAAAGTTTTAACTTCTCTGGGTTTCCATTTCTTCTATAAAATGGAGATGATACACCACCTTCGCTGCAGAGATAAAAATACAATATAAAAGCATCTATTACAATACCTGGGTGCTATTTTTTAGAAAGTACTTAAAGACTTTTTAAATCCCCTTTAATCTTTGGTTAACGTGAATATCCCTGATGCCCAACCAAACAACATTCCTGTATAGAGGAGTCGGGAGAATTTTCATGGTGCTAAGGTCCCCTTTTCTGGCCCACCATTTTTTTCATGGCCAGAGTTGACTTCCTTACACATTTATCCTTTCAGCACAGTCATTTTCAAGGTCAGGTTATATCGATTCTAATCTTAATAGAATCAGCAAATGCCATCATGCCCCGTATCAGAGAGGTGGACAGACACAGGAAATGAAAAACAGAGTTCTGGGGCAAATAATTTCTGACAATGCCAGAAAGGTATTTGGACAGTATTTTTAATTGCATATTAAAAAGTTCTGCTCTTATACTCAACAGAAGAGGGCTAATTATTATTATGCATTATTGGATTGTAAAGCTGGGTGTTCCTGCCTCCTTTTTGATCCAATAATTACAGTTAGGCCACTATTCCTTCCTAATGGCAACATATGATCACAACCATCATCTGACCTTGAGTATAGCATGGAGTAAAACCACTCAGTCCTGAAAATCAAATAGAAAATCACTCTGTCTTCTTACCTGAAATGCCCAGAAGTAGATACTTATACTGTAATTGTGGTCCCCCCCCCACTTCCCCATAACAATAAACCCGATGCCACATTTATATAGATGCCTCTCTAAGAATTTGGAATTACTTTGCCAATCTCAATTATGTTTAATGTGACATATAAAAGCTATTCTAAGGAATAATGGGTTGAAAAACAGAAACCATCAAGTAGAGGTCTATGCTGATTTACTAATGGATGATTAAAAATGATAAAGAAATTTGATAATGAGGCCTTTATAGTTGAAACTTAGAAATCTATTTGAAAAATTTAAATACAGTTTTAATAGAACCATAATTCATTACTCAGAGAGAAAAAATTCAAAGAGAGCAATTTGGAACAGAATGGTTGGATTATCTCAGGAAATTCCAACCAGAGGAGATGAAAACATCTAAAATTTCCCAATAAACAGATCCACAATGAAAAAAGAAGTCAAGCCAGAAGGTCTTCCTTTTTAAAGTTTTTTTTAATTCCAGTATTAGAAAGTACTTCTCTGCTACGTCTTTGCATGTTTTTATAATTTTCAAAATACAATGTATTCAAGTAAGCTTCTTGCCCTTATTAATAGAAACAGTAGTAGCAGCAGTGGTCAAGAGCTCATAAGCACCAAAATCCATGTCTCATCTCCTTCAACTGTCACGATGACCCAAGAGGCAGGCACAGAGACATGAAATCACAAAGCCAAGTTTACTACAGAGTTGTAGTTCTGCAGAGAGCCCCAACTGCTATATTTCAGTGCCCCTTCTTTGAGGCATACACCATGACAAAACCCTATTTCGCCATCGCTTACTCAACTTTTCTTTCTCCTGGACAGGAAAGGAGGCAGGAACACACAGCTTTACAATCCAATTTAATCTGAGCATCCAAAGTGTTACCAAGTCTACTTCCAACATGCCTCATGAATCTACCCCCTTCTTTCTGTCCATGTTTACTTCCTTTCCCGTGGGTCCTTTCACCCTTCTCACCTAAATAATCACCTGCTAACCCATTCAACCTATTGGCAGACCTAATACCATCCAAGTCACTATAAGAGCCCTTCCATATTCAGTTTCCTAAAGTCAAGCAACATCCAGGCAGGTACTTACTCAAAAGCCTTTAATTTAATGACTCTGCAGTGCTTACGAAATTAAGCACACTTTATCCCAGATGCCCCTGAATCACTTTTCTCCATTACTCTTTTCCCAAAAGTTGGGAAAGCCGGGATGGCTCAGCGGGTTAAGCGCTCGCTTTGAAGCCCCGAGGACCGAGGATCGAATCCCAGCTCTGGCCCAGGCGGACCCACATGCGGAACTGGGGTGTGCCCCCAGTTCAGTTAAAATAAATAAATAAATGTTTTAAAAAAAAAAAGAAGAAGAAGAAGAGGCCCAGGGGGGTTTCACCATAAAGGAATCACACAAGTATGGACGGAACAACCACACACTTTAACCAGACCATTTCCACATAGAAAGCTTTAGAATGACTGTTCTCTGATTTTTTTTCCATTTTACTTTATCAACTAGGCCATAAGTTTGACAAGTGTCAGAGTCTCTTGGGCCTCTTAGCACCCTGTGGGGCATAAGGATGCACCCCAGTACGTTTACCTGAAGTTGTTTGAAGGCTTTTAGCTTGTGGGTAGATGGGTTTTTCTTTGAGGATTAAAATAAAGCTACAGATTGGAAGATGTACTGTACTTGGAAACATTTAGGTGTCAACTATTTTGTACTCCAATTTCCCTGTCCATTGCAACATGATTTTCCTCCAAACAAATGTGTTGAGGACCATGTTAGTTACTTGTTTTCTACCATCCTAGCAATTCTAGAACCAAGTGTGACCTAAGGACAAACTTGTGATGCAGGATGCTGATTTCATTTGCTCTCTTGCCTAGGCTAATACTGAAAAAAATCTTGTGGGGGTAGAGGGATGGGGGTGGGGCTTAATTATGCCAGAAACTGCTTGTATCTGGTATGACCTCTCCATGGAGGAAAATAATTCCATCTTATATTTAGTCTGATGCTTCTTTATGAATAAAGAATTAAACTCCCAGAATGTAATGAATAAAAGAATGGAATAAACACATTGAAGGTAGATTCTTTTTCGTGCACTGGTGTTATGGTTTGAATTAAGTTCTCTAAAAAGGTATACTCATATACCGAAGTCCTAATTTCCAGTACCTCAGAATGTGACCTTATTTGGAAATAGGGTCTTTACAAGGTAATTAAGTTAAAATGAAGTTAGTAGGGTGGGCCCTAATCCAACATGACTGGTGGCCTTATTAAAGAAGGAAATTTGGGTAGAAACAGACACACAAAGGGAAGCCTGGAGGACTAGAGTAATCAATCCATCTACAAACCAAAGCCTGTTAAAGATCGCCAGCAGACTACCAGAAACTAGGAAGAAGCAAGAAAGACAGGTTACAGGGGGAACATGGCCCTGCCAACACCTTGATTTCAGACTTTTAGCCTCCAAAACTGTAACGCAGTGAATTTTTGTTGTTCTAGGACACGTAGTTTATGGTATAGCAAGTCCTAGAATAATTTCATTTAGTTCCACATCATTTCACTATATCATTGATGAGATGTCTTTAGAACTTAACTCTTGTTTATATCAACCCAAGGTAAACAATTGGTTTCACTATACACTGTTTCACTTAAAGTTGCAGAAACTATCAGTGATAAGTGAGGACTTACTGTACATTGCTGTGGCAGCTCTAACAAACGGATACAATTGCTAGTGAGGATTTATCTCCCCCCCAAGGTCAAATTCAATGTCTCTGGTCTGAGATTGAAGTTATTTGCCTACACAACTCAGTCTAAACACAGAATAGAAGAAATGCAAAAGACACTTGACAATAACGTGCATTTAAATGCAGACTTAAATTTCATTTGCTTCTTCAGGAGGGTTTGAAAACCAGGTTTTCCACTTGTTATCAATCAGCGTGGGGGGTAAGATGGGGGAATTCATTCTGATGCCACTCAGATCAGGATTATCTACAGCTGCTTCCTGATACATGATCACTTGTCATCCTGGATTGTGGTTCTAAACAATTTCTATTCAGAACAATCTCCCAAGGAGCCTTAAAAATACCCAGCCAAGGCTCCTCTCCAGAAATCCTGATGTAGTTGGTTTGGGATGGATGGAGTAAAAAGTAGTAATAGGTTTTGTTTTTGTTTTTTGGGTTTTTGGGGTTTTTTTTTAAGTTCCCCAGGTACTTTTAATGGGCAGTGAGAGTTAAGAATAGCCTAAGATAATATGGATAAAGACATTAAAACAAAACAAATAAACAAAAAATACCATCATCAGAGAAGGGAAAAAAACCTTCCAAAACACAGAAATACTAGGAAAACCCATCAGATGTTGACAGTGACACTAAGTCACCAATGACTTTGAAAGTTGACTTTCAAAATCAAATTTCTGTATGAATTGTTCCACCACTGTTTAATTGACAACATTTTTACTACATGGCTCTTATCCAGGCTGACTCTCAGGCATCTAATTTTATCTGTGGTATAATGTTGTTTGTATTTAATCCCACTCTCCAGAGTTTTAACAGAAAGTCAAATTTTCTTGCAATTTCTTTTTTTATTTTCACTTTTGTGACTTCGTGAAATATCCAAGTATCCAAATCCAGAGACACCGACCATCTATGCTGTGTGTTCTAAATAAGTTTAAGAAAAAGTTTTCTTGTTTTGTTTTGGGGAACAGGGCAAGGTAATTACTTGGGAATTGTTTAAGAGTTGAAAGGTTTATACAGTCAGAACTCTGCAAACCTCTTAAAAACATTAAAAAAAAATTTCTACTTAGCTATTTATAGGTTCTAAAGAACATATCAAATTATATTTTCAAGCACATGTAGATAAAACTCAGAAACAGCTTAGATTTTCTACTGCCTCGTTTCTTGACAAGATAACCTTTCCTTTTGCCACTTCAGAAACAAATTAATAAATACAGCAGGCCCTTTGCTACCTTTCTTTCTCTTCCTCCCTCTTTCTGCCCCCCACCCCCACCAAACCCCCACTCTCTCTCAATTTCTCTTTCTTCTTTCACAGACACCCACCCCCCACCCCCCAAGCTTTGATTTTCCTCTTAGAGAGCCGGTTAGAGCCTTAGAGATTTCCTGTCTACAACTCTGCTTTGTTTTCAAGGAACTATGAAAAAAGTCCTGCATATTTTAAGGGAAGGTCATTATAATCACTATATACAAGGATCACATTCCTTCCTCCCTGTTTGCTCTATTTGTAGAGATTACAAGAAATGACATGGGCAAGAGGAAGAGGATCTATTCTGACTAGGATACCAAGAAAAAGTTGAACATATTCCTATTAAAATATGTATTCTTTTTCCCAGATGCCCATGGGACTTTGTACAACTCCAGTAAAAATAAATGTACTGCTTTCCGATCCTCCTAGCAGCAATTACCAGTGGGCGCAGAAATGGATGGGAGCACAGGGGGTTGGAAAGCGACCTGACAGGAAATACAGACCTTTAAAGCTGAATGAGAGCATCTTATTTAACCCATGTGGAAACCGGGGAGGTGCACTGACTTGCAGGAGTCTCAAACACGTACTTGGCAGAGCTAAGATCAGTAAATGAAGCCGGCTGCTCCGTCCACACAATCGCCTGCCAAGTCCTGACGCCACCCAGAAGAAAGAGTAAAATGTTGAGCCAGCCTCTTTACCTCCCTGGCCTCATGTTTTACATATTTATCATCTCTTAATATGCAATAACTGATAGGGGGGCGGCTGCAGGTCTTGATTGAGTTACTGCCTCCAGTTAAGAGGATGAAAAGCTTTTCTGGAGTGGAAAGAGGATATTTCTCATGAAATGCAATCACACTACGAAGTTCAAGGTCAAAGAACCACGGGTGCAGAGGGGACACAAGCGTTACTTCTGTGCCCATACAATGGCACAGGTAACATGGCTTTTCAAGCTGAGAAAAACACTCCTGCTGTAACAGGAGCCAGGAACAAAGAGTGAACTACACAGATTAGGAATAAAAAGCTTGCGTACAGTACCTTGTAATATAGCATAATTGTACAATAGACCCACCACCAATGCAATGTTCTTCTGAAATGACAATTTTCTTCCACAAGCCCTATGGCTCAAGTATCATCTTTAAAATGTCAACATAAGTGTCTAAATCTCAGCCTTAAATCCATTACTCAGCCTAAGCTATTTTGAGTAAGGGTCCACCAAAAACAAAAACCATACAGAGGCAGAAAATATTTCTTCAGTGACACGATAACTTATGTTTACCCTATAAGAAATCTTCGCTGTGCTCTTTAATGAGTAACTTTTAATATGGGAAGATATACACATTCCATGGGCCATATAAAGCTAAAGTGGGTGATTTAACATTTAAAGGAAAAGTATGAATTATGTGAAGGTCAAGTCCCTTTTTAAAAAGTATATTAGGAGGCATTATAAATGTAAGGAAGTGGTTACAAATCTGAGTGCCAGGAATGGTAACTCCCTTGTACAGATAGAGAAAAACATTGGGGTAGAACAATTACATTCTTATGATCCAAGAGCACTTAACAGAAAAAACACACCACTGCCATAATCACAGCATTTTAAAAAATGCACTTCGTTGAGATGATCCATATTGAAATTAGTGTTGATAAGCCAACAACTACAGCTCAAATTTCTCTTTCAGAGAGAAAATCACTTATCCACATACAGTAGGATATCACTTCTAATACAGAGCTTATTTGCCTACATCAAAAGAAAAAAAGGGAGTGGCTATAAATGGGCCCCACAAAGGTGAATTTAAGTGAGCAGGTAGCTCCCAAGTGTGAACACTCAGACCTGATTATGCTAATGCACAGAAACGACTTAGGAGACCAGTATCATGTCACTTGCAGTCTTATAGGTGTGAGGGTTACTTTCTTAATTTGGGGGGTTTTCATGTTAGGGACTAATAGTGCTATCCAAGAGAAACATAATGCATGCCATGTTTTATATTTTCTGATGGCTACATTAAAAAAAAAAGTAAAAATAGATGAAATTAATTACATTTTATAAAATCCAATACAACCAAAATATTATCATTTCAGCACATAATCAACATGAAAACTACTAACAAGATATTTTACCTTCTTGTTTCATATTAAATCTTCAAAATCTTGTACATTTACCTCACATCTGAATTACGATGCTACATCCCTATTGAAAATACTCAACGTGTACTTAGATTTTATGAAATTTACACTTGAAAAAAATAAATTCATATACTCAAGTTGTTTTAAACTTAACGTTTTACAATATTTGAAGGGAGTGTCCATTTTTTTATTTAAATTTATTAAAATAAATATTCAGGGGAAGCCGGGATGGTTCAGCGGGCTAAAGCACTCATTTTGCAGCCCTGGGACTGAGGATCAAATCCTGGCCCCGGCCCCAGCCCCGGCCCCAGACTGTGTGGACCCATGTGCTGAGCTGAGGTATGCTTCCCATATGGGAGGCCCCGTGCATGGCTCCCACCCACTTGTGTGGAACAAAACCATATCAAAAAATGATGACGTACAGCTATGGAGACTGCTCTGGGCCCTTCCCCTTCTCTCTGTCTCTCTATCCCTAGTCTCTGTCTCTATCAAAAACAATAAAATAAATCTTAAAAAATAAAAAATTTAAATTCAGTTCCTTGGTTGCTCTAGCCACATTTCGAGTGCTCCCCAGACACGTGTGCAGGTGGATATAAGAGTACACAGCACACATCTAATATATGCTTGTCCCATCCTCACAGAAGGAGGCATTTGTTTTTAATTTCCCATGAAATATAAATCAGGCAATAAACCAACCTTGAAGTTAGTCCATAGGAAGCTAAAAGTAAATCTTTCATTATCCAAATCATTTATAAAATTCAGCTTATGTAATACAAAAATGAAAGAAATATTGTTTTTTAAAAAAAACAACAACCATATTTGATAGATGAGGTCTATAACTGGGGATAGAATTAGAAAGTATTTGGAAAGGGAAGTGAGTATCTTAAGCATTTGTTGTCTTACTTAATCCTCACGGTATCCTAGGAGGGAGGGACTTTTCTAAAATTCCCATTTTACTGAACAGGAAACAGAAGCTCAGAGAGGTGAGAGACCGTAAGTGCAGCACACAGAATTTGAGCTTAATGAATGAACTCACTTAATTCTTAGGGGATACTTTCTGGATTCTATGCACAAAACGCTGCCCAGCCAGTCAAGTACTGGTTGAAGATAGGAGAGGCAGAGAAGACGAAGCCCACTGAGGGCTGTGTTCATCTGTACAACTCTCCATTGTCACTGCAAGTGCCGTAACCTATAAATCTTCCACGGGAAGTGAGGACACAACATTCGCTTTCAGAAGACAAAGAGTCTCTAGGGGTGGATCCTTGTCATCGGCAGTAGAAAAAGCTTGCCAGGGGATCGGCTTGTACAGTGAGGGTTGACAACTACCAAGAGGATTAGACCTCCAACTTTATTTTTCACCAGAATTGCTGCTGAGGGGTGGGGGCTTTGCTGGGACCTAGTCCCAGAATTGCTGGTTAGGTGAATCTGGGGGTGTCCAAAAATTTGTATTTCTTAACAAGTTCCCAGCAACACCGATGCTGACGATCCAGACATCACACTTGGAGAATGACTAAACTTTAAGAAACATAAATGTACTTAAATGAGGTTAAAAATAAATCACCGCAAGGTTTTCTAAGAACCTTGTTCATTAGGGGAATTTACTAGGCTTGTGACTGCTTCACTGGGGGACCTAAAAGGTAAATGCTGGATTCTGAGGGGTGCTGAACGCCCCAGGCTGTAGCCTCCTGCTTTCAGGTCAGAAGATGCAAAAATGAAGACCCAGGCACCAGAGGCTGCTGAAGCTTAAACCTCAGTGCCCTTTCATTTGTATATCCTTCCAAGATTGGCAATGTGCTCGCCTAGTATGTGTTTCCTTGTTTGTTTGTTTGTTTGTTTGTTTCCTTCCTTCCTTCCTTCCTTCCTCCCTTTTCTCCCTCCCTTTTCTCCATCCCTCCCTTCTTTCCTTTCTATTGTAAAATCTGTAAAGTAAAACCTGGTATTTTTAAAAGAAGGATGCCTATATTTTTTTTGTATAAACCTCAGGCTCCACAGACCTTGGATCAGCCTGTGGAGACAGACCTCTTATCCCTTTTCATGTCTTCCAGTTACTTTTCCAGGAAGACAAAAACATGAAAAAATTTATCACAAATATGTTTACAATTTGCTTTTATCTTTTAAGAAAATATGAAACAGTTTCCTTAAATAGATGTCTGAAACATTTTTAATGGCTGTGTAATATATACCCAAAAATACACTCAGCCAAAGTTTTTTTACTATAGCATTTAAGTGGTTTCTAGTTTTTATGTATTTAAACGTATCACCATGGTGAATATCCTTAAAGCTAAACATTTTTGCTCATCCTTATTTCCTCGATATTCCTCTAAGTAAAAGTGTTGATATGCATGTGTTTGCTTTTCATTCATTATAATTATAACGCAATATAATTTTATAACTTGAAACTCTCCACCTAATTTATTATAGGCACTTTTCTAATTACTGCATGATTTTTTAAGCTTAATATTTTTAATGACTGTAGAACATTCATCTCTATGGATGTAACATCTATTATTTCCCTATTCCAAAATATAGGTTACTCTCTGCTTTCATTAATATAAATAATATTACCAAAAAAAGGTATATTTTTTAGATTATTTCCTTTACATAGCTTCCCTGAAGTAGGCCAAAAATGATAACCCAGTAGTATGGTTTATATAACACAGGTTTGTGGTAAAGGAATGAAATGTGTCAACTGGGTTCACAATGGGTTTGAAAGTATCAGAGCCTCCAAGATAAGAAACAGTCACTACAATATACCTAACTAAGGCCATAAACTAAGACCTGTCTGTTTTGAGGACTGGACCATTCTGGAGAATTCTTCCCCCACTACAAGCAAGTTTTCCAGAATCTTTGAAAAACTTTGGCTGAATGACTCACAAACATACAGAACTTGAATAATAATGATATTATAGCACCCTTTAATGCGGTTTAAACAGCTGTCCCCTCATAGCAGGACCTAAGTACTGTTTTGTTTCCAGTAATGAGTGGCCCTGTTTTTAACCAGAGATACTTAGGCTCTTTTGTGACCAAAGTGAGATATAGATGTCAGTCAGTAAATTGGGTCTAAACTTAGATAATGTTTGCCCATGGAACACAGGCTAGTCAATTAGCTTATACCAGGTCTAAGTTCATAACTGATCTCATTAGTGTGGTCCTCCAACCACTTGAGCTAACTAGCCACATACCAAAAAATTACACAGCCTGGGTACCAAACAAGTACACAGGTGGATGGCACGTAGCAAGCCAGGCCCTCTGACAGTACTTGTTAATGTCACATAACACAATCCAAAGTGGCCAAGAAGACATTCAGACCATCCTAAAGGAAACCCACCTAGAATACCCCTGTCCTTTTGTTTCCATGCACGATATGGGGAGAGTAGAAAATGTTGAGTAAAGCACAGCAGAAGAATGGGGTGGGGGGGACAATTAACTGTTAATATTCTCAGCACAGTGCCTGGTGCCTGGTGCTGGATGCTGTAGACAGAGCAGGGACAATGATCTCATTCTGCCTAACATGACCCAGACTGCCATCTGCCACCTAAATCCACGTGCTCACAGTGGGGGCAAGGGGTAGGTGACTTTCCAAATGCACTGGGAAAGGCAGGAGGCTCTGGTACCATAGCCCCAGGATGGCAGGACTTACTTGCGGAAACCTCACCAGAGCTTCTGAAACAATGCACACTCCAGCTATTTACTGGGAGGGCACAGCCAAAGCCCTAAGTTCTGTTTCAGCCCAGAACCACCACTCAGAGGCCAGTTGTGCCTCAAACCTTCACAAGCACAGCCAACCTACCCTAAATCCTGCCTGCCCTTTGTTATTTCAAATACAGAAAACAATACAAACATTCCAGCAGTCTCAGGTCCCAATTTGCATTTTAGGTCCTCCTCTCCACCTCCCCACCCCTCCCCAAAACAGGTCTAACTGCTTTGCTTTCCATATTCTCCGCCCTTCTCTTATCTCTGGCACCAAAGGCTTTTAAATCGATTCTTGTGAATGTGGCCAGTAAGGCTTTGCTGAAGCATGTTTTGGTCAAAGTTTACCCATGATTATCATCTGTCAGTTGCCACTGGAAATTGGAAAGGAAAAGTTGAAATCCAATTCCAGGCCTTTATGTGGTTGCTGGAATCCTCTTTGGTAGCTCCAACAGTAAACACCTGTGCACTTCAGCCATCACAGACATTATGGTGAAGGTGTGGCTTCTGGAGCCAGAGTCCCCAGCACAATTCCTAGTTCCTACCTCACTTTTGTGATGTGGACAAGTGTTAAGGGTTCTAGTGTATCCTCCCTTGATTCCTATGTTCAAGTCCTAACCTCCAGGGGCTCAGAATGTAGCCTTATTTAGGGTGGCTACAGATGTAATTAGTTAAGACAACGTTGTTCTGGAGAAAGGTGGTCCCCTAATTCAACATGACTGCTACCCTTATAAAAAGGGGAGATTTGGACAGAGAGGCTCACACAGGGAGAATGCCACGTGAAGCTGAAGGCAGGGATCTGGGTGACGCACCTTCAGGCTAAGGAATGCTAAAGAGTGCCAGCAAATCCCCAGAGCAAGGAGGGGTCCATGGGACAGACAGATTCGATTCTCCCTCACAGCCCTGAGACTCCCTGACACCTTGATCTGGACTTCCCTCCTCCAGCCCTGGGAGACAATACATTTTCGCTCTTTAAACCACTGCAACTGTACTACGTTGCTACAGCAGCACTAGCACTAGCAAACTAACACAGCAAGTTACTCTGTCAGTCTTCTCATCTGTCAAATAGGGAGAAGAATGGTACTCCTCTCATGGAGAGGAATGAATAAATGACAATTTCTTAAGTTGTTTAGAGTAACACCGGGCACATAAGTGCATTTGAACTTTAGACGCATATAAATATTCTCCATACATTCTTTTTTAATCAAATAGACTCTCCCTTCTTTTCTGTCTCTCTTGTTTTCTTAATGTCTCTTCCCACCAAGTTGCTTCGTGAAAGGCAAGAGCTATCCTAAGCCCATACCAGATTTCTCAGGAGATGAAGGGCACTTAGACTGGGCTGGCATGCCCAGAGCAGGGTGTGGCCTTTGTGTATCAACGGGAATCTAGATTTCCTCCCTGCTCTTCATCCCACACCCACTCAAAGCATCACATCCTCTCCTTCCCCAGAGCAGCCACCACCCTAAGGCTTGGCTCTGGTTCTGGCCCTTCTTTCTGCTTAGTCTCTCAAAACCCCCGAATCATCCTACTACCCAGAATGCAACCCTCCCTAAACCAAATTCTTCAGTTTTGCCTGCCCCACTGACCCCCAGCTTTCAATGCTGTGCTGAAGTCCACCCCTCCCACTTAACTTGTCCATGTGCATCTCCCTCTTCACTCAGCATCAACTCACCCTCACCTCTACTCCTGACATTCCCTCACTACTTCCGGTTTCCCCTGCTAATCCTAGCCTACCCAATCAAAAAAGCCCAAACCCCAACTCAACTTTCCCATGAAGTCCTCTCCAAACTCCCATGGTATTTACGGCCTGGACTCCTGTTTTTGTTTTGAATGACACAAACCTTGTACTACTTTGTCTTATGCATGTCAATCATAGTGCCTGTCTCAAATAGACAGTCAATTTTTGAGACCACTCATTCATCACATACCACTTAAGACCTATTGATGCAATAAATCTATTGCTCTGGTTTTAATTTCTGACTCTTATAATTGCATTGAGTCATCCACAAACTGGTCATGCCTATTTAATTTAAGTTATGAATGAGCGTACTGAACAGCTTTACCTTCAGATATAGATATAGCTGAAGTTACAGTATAGCTGTTATATACCTATATATGGCATTGTTATATATTGTTATATATTCATATATATATTCATTCTAGGCACCGTGTGAGGCATCAAGTTAACAGATATCATTAGCTGTCATTTATTGAGAATGTACTACATGCCAGATTTTGTCCTAATCCTCATGATGATGTTGTAAGAGGTGGTGGCGCCGCCTTGATTTACAGATTGAGAAAACCAAATGTGAGAGAGATTATGTAACTTGCCCAATATCACATAGATTAATAATAAGGGATAAAACTGGAATAAGCTAGAAAACAGGGCTGAGAAATAGCATAATAGTTCAGCTATAACCAGACTCCAGAGCATAAGGATTTAGGCTATATCCATTTGGAAGAATGTCAATAATATCATGACATGATA